>JAJOOS010015140.1:0-32309 GCA_029582725.1 Solanum chiquidenum
ACCTACGGATTGGACCTACGGGCCGTAGGTCAATCTACGGTCCGTAGATTGGGTCCGTAAGTCGAGCCTGCTCGACAGGCCTTCACTAAAACGAGCATAACTCTTTACTCGGAGGTCGGAATTAAGCAAACTCGGTGGCGTTGGAAAGATAATTCAATTATCTATCATATCATAGGTCATGGGATACACAATCCTTTTTGTGATAAAAGTTATGACTATCTGAAGTTGACCCATTAACAATTTTCAGTTAACTGGCTGTTGACTCTCATCTACGGTCAGACCTACGGACCGTGGATCAAATGACGGTCCGTTCTGGTCGACCGTAGTCTGTGTAAGAGGCTGGGCAAAGGAGGTGTCGATCCATGGACACAGACCACGGTCTGTGGTCTGATCTACGGACCGTAGGTCTGTCCGTGAGTCGGTACTTAGCCGATTTTCTGACTGAGTTCTGGGGAGGGGCTGCAGTGGTAAACCACGGACCATGGTCTGACCTACGGTCCGTGGATGGTGACCATAAGTTGCACCTGCAACTTCTCAAAATCTGCATTTTTGGTCTATCTAGGATACAGAGTGTTACAAGATCTGAGAAGACTAACTTAGTTCTAAACTGGGAAAAGTGTCACGTTTTGGTTAGAGAGGGGATAGTTTTAGTTATTGAAAAATTACCCCCTCCCATTTCTATAAAAGGGGTGCGTAGTTTTTTTGGTCATACAAGTTTTTACAGGCGATTCATCAAGGATTTTTCCAAGATTGCAAGACCTATGTGCAGTATTTTGGAGAAGTAGTGAAGTTTGACTTTGATGAGATGTTCTTGAAAGCTTTTAAGATGTTGAAGAGGAACTTAATTGAGGCTCCCATCTTAATTGCTCCTGATTGGGAATTACCATTTGAACTCATGTGTGATGCAAGCGACGTAGCAGTGGGTGCTGTGTTGGGACAAAGGAAGAATAAAGTGTTCCACTCGATCTATTATGCAAGCAAGACCCTTGACTGTACACAAGCTAATTACACTGAGAAGGAGATGCTGACTTTAGTGTTCGCCTTCGACAAGTTCAGATCGTATTTGGTAGGTACTAAAGTGATTGTTTTTACTGACCATGCAGCTATTAGGTACCTATTCAACAAGAAGGATGCTAAACCAAGGCTATTTCGATGGATATTGCTTCTCTAAGAATTTGACCTTGAGATCAAAGATAGGAAAGGTACTAAAAATCAGATAGCGGATCACTTGTCCAGGTTGGAAGATTTTTCCCATGTGAATGAAGGTGAAAAAATCTGGGAAGAGTTTCCATGTGAACAATTGATGGCCTTAGATATCTCTCAAGTGACATGGTATGCAAACATTGTGAATCTGATAGTGAGTGGAAAGTATCCTCCGGGTGCAACCACCCAACAAAAGAAAAAGCTCAATCATGATGCTAAGTTCTATATCTGGGATGAACCATTCTTGTCCAAGCAAGGGATGGACCGGGTAGTGAGAAGATGCATTCCATACTATGAGGTTCACAAAGTGCTCAAAAGTTGTCATGCTAGCCCATACAGAGGTCACCACGGAGGAGAGCGCACTGCTCATAAGGTACTACAATCTGGTTTCTTTTGGCCCTCATTATTTAAAGATTCTATTGCTTTTGTGAAGGGTTGTGATAAATGTCTAAGGTTGGGTACTATTTCAAAAAGACATGAGATGCCGCTAAGTAACATTTTGGAGGTGGAAATTTTTTATGTGTGGGGTATTGACTTCATGGGTCCCTTCCCACCATCTAGTGGAAACCAATACATTCTTGTGGCTATAGATTATGTGAGTAAATGGGTTGAGGTTGTCGGTCTTCCTTCGAATGATTTAAGGGTGGTGAGAAAGTTCATCAAGAAGCACATCTTCACTCTCTTTGGCACTCCAAGAGCAATCACAAGTGATGGAGGTAAGCATTTCATTAACCATCTAGTTAAAAACCTTATTTCTATGTATGGTATTCGTCATAAGGTTGTTACAACTTACCATCCTCAAACGAGTGGCCAAGTGGAGGTTTCGAATAAATAGGTGAAGAAAATTTTACAGAAAATAGTGGATGTGTAGAGGAAAGATTGGTCTGATAAGTTAGATGATGCATTGTGGGCATATAGGATTGCGTATAAGACACCCATAGGGACTTCTCCCTACCACATAGTATTTGGAAAAACATGTCATCTTCCGGCGGAATTAGAACACTAACTTTATTGGGTGATTAAGAGGTTGAACTTGTACCCCGAGCTAGCCGGTAGAAATAGAGTAGATCAACTGCATCAACTAGAGGAGTTTAGGCTCCATGCGTATGAGAACGCCAAGCTTTACAAAGAAAATATGAAAAGATGGCATGGCAAGCACATAGTTACTCGTACTTTCACTTCGGGAGAAAAGGTACTGCTCTTTAACTCTAGATTAAGGTTATTCTCCGGAAAACTTAAATCTAAATGGACTGGTCATTTTGAAGTGGTAAGAATGACACAACATGGGGCTGTTGAACTTAAGGATGAGGTTGGCCCTACGTTCTTGGTAAATGGGCAAAGGGTGAAACACTACTTTGGTGTGGATTCGGATCGTGATTGGGAGGCTCTTGAGCTAAATGATGAATTATCCAAGCGTAGTCATGCCACGACGTTAAATCAAGCACTACATGGGATACAACCGGTGAATAATATGTAATAGGTAGTAGTTTGACTTAATTTTGAAATTTTAGCTTAGTTTCAAATTCCTAGCTGTAGAGTTTTTATTTTCTTATAAAGAAACAAATATAAAAAGATGAGTCGTTCCACGACCAAAACTAAGCCGCTGGGTGGGAGGCAATCCACCATTATGATGTCACATTTTTTGGTTGATGTGCAGGTCATGGGAGGAGAAACCACCCAAAATTTGAAGAATTACTCTAAAAAATGAGTTCAGGCGCATGTTGGGCGCGCCACGCCAAAGGCTGAAGTACTGGGTCCTCTTTTTGGCGCACTGGCAGCGCATCGCTCCACCGTCGCGCCAGGAATCAGCAAAAATGCCGATGGTTGGTGCAAATTGGGCGCATCGCACCACATCTTTGGGCGCGGGACAGGCGCGTCACGCTGATGGGGTTTTACTAGGGGCCATTTTTGGCTCACTAGCGGTGCATCGCGCCATCCTGCCAGGCGTGCCACCCCTGTATCTCCCCCAACCCATTTTCTGATTCCATTGTGAAATTCATGGGACCCACTAAATAGCCCACCTTTTAATCCTACACTTACCCAAAAACCCACTAAAAATTTTCTTTTCACTCTCTCTCTCTAACCGTACCTCTCTCTATATTCTCTCAAAAATCCTAACTTCTCATTCATCTTCTCCATCTCCTTTCTTCCCCAAAATCCCCTATTCCTCCATTAATTCCTCTAAACAAACCATCTTCCCTTTCATTTCCCTCCAATCTAACATCCTTAAACCCATCCTAACCTATAAATTTTTAAAACTCACCCAACCTACTACCTACCCGACTCCGCACCTTTCTTTTTCCCAAAAAAAATTTCTTTCTCTTTTCTCAATTTCTTTCATTGTTGGTTGTTGAGATGGATCCTAAAGGCAAGAATTTTGCTAGTGGTTAAAGTACTAAAAGGAGTAGAAAATGAGTGGCTGCCGAAAGTTCTAGTCAGGAAACTAGTAATTTGCCGCCCTAAAAATTTCGCAAGAAAGCTTTGATGCACTATGGCAAGGATTGGTATGGATGTCAACAAGAATCCAAGTACCTCGGTGATGAGTATGTCGATGAGGGGAGATTGCGACAGGAATTTCCCAACATTCATGCCCAAATCAACTTCTTAGGACTCCAATATGTATTCATGAATCAAGGTGAGTGCAATTTGAGCTTAGTTAGTGAATTTTATGCGAATTGGAATATACATCGTGTTGAGATAAACAAAAGTTTCATTCGGGATAGTTAGGTGAGATTTAGTATGGAAGCGTTGAATGAATTTTTTGGAACACCAAATTGTGACAATGCTGATTTTTTGGCAATGATTGAAATATCCCCTTATCGTGATATTAGGCATACTTTGTGTGAGGTGAATTCTGTCGTGAGGTGGGCTAGGGTTAGAGACACGGGACGTCACTTGACTCTCCACTATGGGCACTTTAATTTGGAGGCTCACATTTGGTTGAAAATTATGTGTGTAAGCATACAACTGATGTTACGAGGGAGAGAGTGGTGATAATATACCGTTTGATGAAAGACTTGCCGGTGAATATTGGGCTATTTTGAAACAAAACATGCTTAAGTTTAGGGCCAATAAGAGATGGCGTTTCTATTATGGGAGAATCATTACTATGTACCTATGGGCGTTACTGATTGAGGAGGAGGTTCATGATGTATGCCCCCCCTGTGCCCCTCATCAAGTGTGCCACTTGGTTGATGTCACGCGTACTAAAGCACACGATCCATCCCACGGACCCATATTGACTGCTATTGATTGGCAAGCTCGTGATGATGGTTAGATGGGGCGTATGTTTGGAATGGCTGAGTTACAACTGCGGATAGGTTGGCATCCGGTGACTGAGGATGAAATGGCGACACTAGCGAAGCGTTACCCTTTGACGGATAGCATAATGTACATGTGTTGGATGGGCCCGACTTTCCAAGAACCCATTGATGATGATGATGCCACTACTGATGAGGAGAATCATTCGGATAAGGATGAGTCCGATGCTACTGGCTCTGGAGATGGTAATTCAGCCTTGATGGCTGTGGATTTTGCCACTAATGTGGCAACCCGCTGAGTTGAAGCACGTGGCCTAGAGGCCAAAAGGGAGTTCTCTTTTACCTTTGGACTTTGTTTTATTTTGCACACTGAGGAGAATGTTTTGTTTAAGTGTGGGGTGGAAGTTGAACTTCATTGAACATAGTTTATGGCTTTATCGAGTCTTTTTTATTTTTAGGAGGGTTCCTCTCATTTTGTTTTCGGTTCTTTTCCCGAGGATAGTCCCATTGAATCGATTAGGACTAGTTTTATTGCTTTATTGAGTCTTAAAGTCGTCTAGGAGTGACGTTTCCCGATGATGGATGGATGATGACCGTCTTCAGGGAAAATTAGTCATTATGAGTAGAAGTATGAAACCTACCTCTTTGGCACTTGGAAACCTTGTCTTGATAGTTGGCTAGACGTCATGGGTGGTAACACTTTTTTTGCAATAGTATGATGGTAACCTTGAAAACATCCATAATCTCTTTGTCATGACTCTAAATGAAAAAGAAAGAATTTGGGCTTAATTGTGTGGAAACACCGTAATGCAGTTTATGTGAGCATGCCACAAGTGTTGGGTCCTTATGTGTTTCATAATGCCATGTGTGGTGAGTATTGCTGGTTCTTGCTTCGATTTATGCCTAGAACTTGCCTTGTGTGTAATTGAGTTAGTAGCTTGTATGACTTAGGGAATGTGATTGAAGCGTTCCTTTGAAAAAAGCCAATTCTTGACTCTATTTGGATGCCTACCATTGATATTATCCCTAGTGAAGCCCCTTTGAGCCTTTAGCCTTGTTGATAAGCCACATGATAACCCGAATGCCCGTTCATTTGATACCAAAGTCTTTTGATCCTAATAAAATCCTTAATGCACTATGTTAAAAAGAAGGGTTGAAAACGTTAGTTGATATGAGAAAGGGTGAATAGCTAGATTGTGTGAAAAAGAAAATAAGAAGTAAAAACTCTATTTTGGCCCTGGTCCTTAGTGACATTATGCATCTCAACACAATTGAGGGTGGCTAATTCATAAATATGCTCGAAACATTGGCCCTGGTCCTACCTTAGGACATTGTGTACCTTACTTGGACCTTAAAAAATCGAGTGAGGGTGGCTAATGCAAAGGCACGAGAAAAAATAATAATAATAATAAAGGTCAAAGATGGAGCAACAAAAAGTGGTAAATAGTCATGAAGTGTGTACTAGGAGGAAAGAAAAGCTAAGTAAGAGGTTGTTGGCAAAACAATGACATGTGCATTAGGAGGTGTAGTCACTAAAATGATTCCTAAATATACCCTCCCTTACCTTAAGCCGACGTTACAACCAAATGAAAGTCCTCTTGATTCCTTGAGAAATATAATGCGAGAATAAGAATGCACTGTGGGCAAGCTTATGGCATGCTGAGAAAAGCAAGAACTTCCTATGTGAGTGTGAGAGTGAATTTTATAACAAAAAGAGCCTTATGATTGAAATACAATGTGTTGTTGTGAAAGAAAGGCTATACTTAAATTGGTGAGGGCATTCATGAAACATGTTTGGTGCTTAATCTTGTTTAGCTTGTATCTATGATATTGCATTATCCCGTAATTGTTTGAGAAGAGTCATTCATTGAGGTTGTAAATTGTTGATTGGTAGACTACAATGGAAAATTAAAATTATTGCATGTAGTGTGTTCCACAAGATCATGATTAAATATGTTTGGCCGATTGTAAAGCGACGTGAAGAGTCCAAGGTTTAAGAGTATGATTTGATAAGATAGAGTTTGTTCGAGGACTAACAAATGTTTAAGTGTATTACTATGAATTACCCATCTTTATCATAAGTTTTAGGACGTTCACTAATCTAACTAGTATGTTTCGACTTAAGATTGCGATGATTTTATACTAACATACATGATTAGTAATTTTGCAGGATTCATAAGGAAGTGATCGAGTCAAGGAAGAAAAGGAGTTGACGACGAGTGAGGCTACGAGCAACTGCTGGCGCAGTGCCCCAGCATCAATGGCGCAGGCCAGGAGCGACGCGCCAAGGATTTACTTACTGGGGCTACATTTGGGAGCAATGGCAGGGCGGTGCGCCAGCCTTCTAAGTGTGATTTGGGCGCGGCGCCCCACCCTTGTTCCAACTTTTCAAACAAAAAGCATTATTAAAAAGGATTCCTAATTCTAATAGACTTCGACTCTATTGTCCATAACTATTATAAATAGACCCTTGAGGCTACATTGTTAGGGTTTGACATTTTATTGGCGTGCAAGAGCAAGTATCATCGTTTTGCAATAGATTTCGATCTTCTAACTCTTCTATTTTCCAGAAATCGCATGAACAACTGTATTTTGTGGTTTTCTAATAGTATGAGTGGCTAAATCGCCCTAGTTCTGGGGCTGTAGCTACGAATGGATTGTTGATTATTAAAGGCGTGTTGAATTAATTCTTGGTTGTCATTATAAGTTACTTATATATTCTTGTTTTAATATTTTGTGCTTGATCACCATAAGATAAATAT
Source organism: Solanum chiquidenum (assembly GCA_029582725.1). Lineage (NCBI taxonomy): Eukaryota > Viridiplantae > Streptophyta > Magnoliopsida > Solanales > Solanaceae > Solanum > Solanum chiquidenum. The sequence goes on from JAJOOS010015140.1 coordinate 7,226, forward strand.
ATTGTCTAAATTTAAATAGGGAGAGGAGAGGTTAGATAGACCAGAGAATATAGAGAGCTCGGTACACCCATTAGATTGAGGTGATTAGTGTTCAGTAGTGAGGCCCAGACGAACACCTTGCTTGGTTACGAAATAGGATGAAATTTAAATGCTTGCCAGTTATTCTATTTATCCCCGTTCAACAATGTAGCTAGATATCTAATTGGGATAGGCGACGAGAGGTGTGAACCCGGATCATATAATTAACCCTGTAAACAAGTAATTTGACAACTTAAATTTTTTCTAAGCCAATAATATGATACAGGAAATTCAATACATGTTGCAGCCCTAGAATTGTCTTTTTCTTGCTTGAAACATCATTTTAAAGTCGTTCACAATTGGTTACTTTTATTTAGTTCATAATTAGTGGTAGTTAACAGTCAATCACCAACTCTTGAAGAGGTTACTTTTACTTTTATTTGTAGAATTGAGTGTCTCATATAAATTGATCATAAGTCCCTTGGGAATGATAACTCATTTCTTAAAGAATCTATATTACTTGCGCGACCACGTACACTTACGTGTATATTGGGGAGAAACATCTACGACTCATGTACGAGACTTATCTAGGACTCGTACATAGAATGATTAGCCGTGCTGGTGAACCGTAAAACAAGTATTATGATTTGTATTGAAAAAGTTATTTTCACTCCTTCCAATGGTTGCCATATATGGCCCAAAAAAGCTTCTATGGTCCATAGATGGGACTCGTAGACACAGCATGCAACCCAAAAACTTATTTTCTTTCTTTTCCAAATTCTGAGGTGTTACACTTTTACTTCATGTTTGTTCTATTCTACAAATAAAAACATTGAGACTTGTAATTATCTTTCAATTCTATATTTTACAAATTAATGGCTTGTACACATGACAACCAGGTTTTGGGGGTTATATTAGAATGATGAAATTTCCTCTTTTGTGTTATTATTGTCTTACTTCTGCATTTCTTTCATATTGGTGTGCTAAGGCTGACTTGTCTTGGTTGAAATAGACGAGTGACATTACATCCATTTTAGATCATAACATTCCCACTCAATTCAATGTTAAAAGATTTATATGGTATGGTTTTGGGGTTTGAAATAACCCAAAACAAACACATTCATTGGGTTGAAATACGTTGAAAGTAGTTTAGGCCAAATATTATCCATGTGGTAATTTATTCTAAGATAGTTAGTCAATAACTTATGAAATTGACACCACATAAAATGCACACTCTTAGTCTTTTCAATCTTGATGATTAAAATTTGTGTTGCATTTTAGAATTGAAATCTGAAATCGAGCACTATTACAAACAAAAACCCCAAAATTATATTCATTATTGATACAACATGCATACTCTTGTAGGTAGAGAAATGAACTTTGGTAAATCCTATCACCAATCTACGTGGGATTCAACCCCGGCTCATAGTTTGATAATTATTTTATATACAATCATAGACACCTCCATTATTGGAGAGTTGTTTTGGACGTTACCACTTTTGACCATCCATAATGTTTATCATTGAAACATTGTGATGTTGTTATTGATTGGCCTTATTGAGTTCAAAGGTGTAACCATCTTCAGAGTTTCAAGATTTTAACCTTTATTGAATGATTTGACTCTGATGTTAAAAGTTAAATTGGATGACACCTAAGTATTCCTAGAACCATATTACATGAGTAACTGTGAAAGAGGGTAAATTGTAGAATAAGTAAATAAACATAAGTATTTTAGTAATAAAAACTTATTTCTCATGAGTGAAAAAAGTCACAACATTCTTCTATAATATTTACCCCAGAATCTTCACGAAACTCAAAAAGAACTTATGGTTATAACCACCCTTGTACAACACATAAATTATTTTTAATAGTCCATGTCTAAACTTTTTTTATCTACTGTAACACCCTAAAAATCTCTAAGCAATGATCTGAACCATTATTCATATATGTATAGGGTCATACCGAGTGATTCTTAATTTTTAATAGGTGTTAAGGTCAAATATTTAGTGTGGGAAAATATTTGGAGATAAATTAAAGTCATAAGAGTCCTCTAACACAAAGTTGAGTGGTAAGTTTCCTTATCAATTGAATTTATGTATAAGATTTTACCTTGGTTTCACTTCAAGAGATAATATCTCTTAGAATATGATGAGTTAAGTGGCTCATAAGCTATCAAATTAAAGTCTTATGAGTTTTCTTTCCAACGCCACCAATTTGCGTCATTCCAAGTTCGGAGTAGAGAGTTATGATCATTTTACTAAATAATGCAGTTCAGTTTCATTTTAGCCGCGGGAAAATTTCTAAAAAATGTAATTTTCTTGTTCTTATACCCTAGGAAAACAACATAAATAATTTTCTCAACTTCTATAAAGTCATAAACAATCATATTTCGATCTTTCAACTCTCCCTCAAACCCTAAGAAAATATTTTAAGGAAAAACAAGCATACTTTTCAAGATTCTTCTTCAAGGATTTCAATCTTTCCGATTCAAATGCATTCTCATAATCATGAATTATTAATAGAAATCTTAACCCTTGTCCATAAGATTTTTAAGAAACTAATTCAAGAATCTTAAGAATAGATTTCTTGATAGTTCTTCTTCAAGATTCGTGAAGCGCTTAAGGTATGTGAGATTATTAAAGTGGGGAACTTTATTCTTCCTCATGCCCTACTTCTACATATATGTTTATAACATCAAAGTTAGGGTTTTTACCCAAAATTATATTATTTTGAATTCTCTTTAGTTCTTATTATTGATTCTTGATTTTATCATCAAAACTATGATAATTCATGTCATTATTGATTATTGATTCATGGTTTATGCTTATTATTCAAATCAATCCCTTTCTAATCAAAGTTATTAAAAACTCTTACCGAAGTATTTCATATGCATTAATTTTACAAATAAAGTATGCTCAAGATTTTAAAAAAGTCTTTCAAGAAAGAGTTCAAAAAGTATATTTAGTTTTAAGTACATCATTTTCGAGAAGTATTTCAAGAAAGTATTATTATCTTTAATTTAAGGTGCATGATTTTAGACTAGTTTCAAGAAAGTATATTTTACTTTTCGTGCATTATTTCCAACAAAATATTCTTCTATTTAATTTCAAGTACATTATTTAAGAAGTATTTTAAGAAAGTGATGAATTATGACTAAAGGATGCTTTTAAGGTAAAGTGTCAATGACTTAGATGCTTGATAACGCTCAACTAACCTTCATCCGATTCTAAGTGTAGGCGGTGGCTAACAAGTATAAACCCAGCTAAGATTTGAGGTTGATCCCACATTAAGTGATACGGTAAAAAATTTAATCAAGAAGTAAAATTGTGATCTAATCGTTTGTAGATGTAGACATTTTCGCAACAAATAAAGTAAATGACAAAGAGTTGATAGTCAATCTCAAATGGGGGGAATTAGGTGAATAATTAACAACTACGAATAACTGGGAGTAATCAATTAAATAGAGATCATTGGGAGTGTGATAAATTGAATGTCAATTTTGATAAATGGGTGATTACTATTTACTAAAAGTCGTTGAACTTCAGTGGGTAGGCTAGGCCTTAGGTGCAATAGTTATTTCTGAATCAACTCTCACGAATCAAGCAAGTTCTCTCGAACCTCGACAAGCACAACACATGAGAATAGACCAATACCACAATCAATCTGCTTTTTCAAGCTAGATTGGTAGGATTTAATTTAGACCCACTTTCTCAAGCTAAGTACACAATAACCCAATCACTACAATCATCAACCAATAGTTTTAACTCTAATACTTTTTTCTCAAGCAAGCTTAGAATGCTAGACTAAAATTGTATTTGCAACTACAATTCATCAATTAAAACTCAACTATCAATTGAACCCACTTCAAATCACCACTAAAATCAATAAATACTTGTAACACCCCGAAAACTAGTAGGCTAAACTAGAGCTTGACGTGAGGGTTAGAGTCAGAAATAACTCTCGATAATAAATATATATATATATATATTTAGGTTAGAAATTCAAGGTACGACTCCCCAAGGACCAACCAAGGGTCCTTGAGGAGTACCCAAAAAGTTGGCCCAAAACAGTCTACCCACGAGAGGGGAACCACGGCCAGTAGGTGGACCCATGCCCTGTGGGTGAGGGGTCATGGGTCAAGACCCCAGGAAGTGAGTTGCAGGAACCAACCCATGGACCATCAGCACACCCTGTGGGCCCATCCATGGATCGTGGCAGTGGGGTCGTGAGTGGTCACCTAAAACTGCTTTTTGGCAATTGACTCTAGGGGCATTTTGTGGTTTTCCATTTTAATTAGTTATTAAGTGATGTCATTTTGTATTAATTTAGAATAACTATATATTGAGTTTAAGACCCCTAAAATTAGTCATCTTTCTAATAATTCTAAATGCCAAATCAAAAACCAACTTTGCCCCAAAATTTTCTCTCTAGAACTCCAAGGAAGAAGAAGAAGAAGAAAGTGGAAGCTAGGGTTAAAGGAACAATATTTTCAACTCAAATTAGTTGGGATTCATAACTAAGGTATGGTAGCTCTTGATCCATGGATGGAATTCATCCGTGGAGTCCCTCCAAAACTTCATTTCAAAGATAGAAATTCTCCAAACCCTAGGGTTTGACTCCAAGTCATGGATTCTTTTCAAAAATGATTTTAATGATTTAATTACTTTATATTATGATTGAATTGATGACTATTATAGTTTTATGATGAAATATCCCAATAATCGATGAAATTCCCATATTCCCAATTATGTTCTTGTGATGTGGGTGAATTAATAGAAGAAGGATATTATGAGATTATGTTTATAGTAATTGAGTTATTTGAATCATGTTATTATCCATGTCTAATGTAGTAATTCTATATGTGATTGATTGATGTGATCTTTGATCCTTGAAGAGTAAAGTATGAGAATTATGTATAATAATTAGAATAATGTAAATAATTTAATGATTCTTTGAGAGTAAAGTGATTCTGACTATGATGTAATTGTGGTGTTGTTGAAAGGCTATTCTCACATACACACTTATTCATGAGTATGAATGCAGTGTCCATGATTATGGTAATGTTGTGGTGATTCATCGAAAGGTTATTCTTATGAACACCTAATAAATAAGATGTTAAATTTTTTCTCACATAATGATGATTCTAAGGTTAAAAGGCTTTCTCGCCTATTGAATATAATTGAAAACATGGATGGTGAAAGGTTATTCTCACACATGATCTAAGAGTTATCCTAATTAACTTTTTTGGATTGATTATCAAGGACATACTTCCATAAGACATAAATAAATTTATTACTTAATAATGTATTACGTGGGAATAATGCTTAGCACCGAGTGTATATTGATATGAGATGGAAGCCCTTATGTGAGTTGAGTCCAAGTTTGTAGGAGCAATCTCTTAAGAGGGATGCCCTCACGAGTGTTGTTCTCGGGTATCTAGTAACAATCTCCTTGTCCTATAACTACGTTACCCCGTAGGTTATTTAGCTATTGGATCCACCTAAAGCTAAGTTAATGGTTTTACCTTAGGAAAATAGAGCAACCCTTTTTCGGTGTGGGTAACACCGGATTCCATGTTAAGCTCACATGGTCTATGTCAATTAAGGCTAATTCCCACAAGGTCAAGTTTAGTATGAACTATGGCTACTCAAGAAGCTTTACTTGGTATGAATGAGAGTATGTGATCTTATTCATACATTGCACAAGTAGTCTTTGAGGGTGGTTATGGTATGTTCCCCTTATGTTATGATGTTATTATGTAATTAATAGGCTTTTGACTATGGGTTAAGTATGATTGGTGTGAGGACAACTTGAAATGATGGATGCTTAACGTGGGTTGTTGCTATAAGTTGCTTTCCTTGATATGATTGACTAAAAGTGAATGTTCCTTTGTCTATGAGAACTAAGCTAAGAATGAGATCAAAAGATGGTAAACATGAATGAGGACCTAAAGTGACTTGCTTAGCATGGGTGGGATTATGGGATCTTATATATGTATTGCACAAGCTTGCCTTGAGGTCACTCATGAAATGTTTCTCTTTTGTTATGTTGAACTAGATTGCATTAATTGTGCCTATGTCTATGATGATATATCTTATGATCACTAGTTATGATTGTTTTCTACCATGTTATAGGCTATGCCTATTTATGATATCTCTTCTATATATGACTTGTGTTTTTCCACTATTTTCAAAATGATGGTTTAACTTAGCAAAGTGCATGCATTCAAATGAAATGTCCCTTTTAACATGTTTTCAAGGTTTTTATGCATGGCTATCATACTTAGTGCATTTTTGTACTAACCCATATTTTCCTACATTTTCCCTAAGTGTAGGGTCCGGTTTTTAAGGCGCTCATCATTTGGTTCAAGCTTGGATTCAACTATTATCCTTGCTTATGGTGAGTCCTCGTTATTTGAGAATGGGAGTTTCCCTTTGAGTTTCAGTTCTAGTAGTTTTCACTTTCGGACTATGTTTGTATGGGTTGTGTCCCTTTTCATTTGAACTATTGTAATAAATTGCTATATTGAGTAAAGTCTAGACTTCTTCTTGCTCTTATAAAAGACTTCAATTGTAAAGAAAAGTTTTAAAATTACCGCATCATTTCTATTTACTTTATGTTATGATATGCTAAGTGTCTTGTGTTAGGCCTTTCGGGGTCTAGTACTCCATGTTACATCTAGAGTGTACCCCTGGATCGTGACAAACTAGGTAATATGAGCGCAAGGTTTAGAATGATTATAGGATGATGTCTCATAATCCACATCTAGTAGAGTCTTGTTTATAATGTGGAGCGCGCCACATTTATGAATGAGAGGCTATAAGATGATTAGGAAGCTACACTTCTTTCATTACTCTCAAGTCGTGCCATAGAGCTTAGCTCTATAAAGTCCCTCTCCTAATCCTTCCCTTGTGTCTTCAGGATATGAATACACGAAGGGTTAACGCAAGAAGAATGGAGGGTGACAATGTAAATGAAGGAGCTCCTCCTCAATTTAATCAAGGTAATCAAGCTATGGTTGATCTTGTGGTTGAGAATGTGACCCATGCGGAGTTTAGGTCTACTATTCAAATATTGGCTCAAGCTATGACGACTCAAGCTCTAGCGGTGACTGCTCAAGCCAATAGACATGTGAATCCTAATATGAATTCGGCTGCTTCAAGGGTTAGAGATTTTGCAAGAATGAATCCTCCTAAATTTCATGTCTCCAAAGTGGGAGAAGACCCTCAAGAATTTGTGGAAGAGGTTTATAAGATACTTAATATCATGGGGGTCACTTCGGTAGAGAAAGCGGAGTTAGCCGCTTATCAATTGAGAATTGTTGATCAAGTATGGTATAATCAATGGAATAGAAATAAGCCGGTACGAGCGGGTCCCATAGAGTGGGAAGTGTTTAAGAAGACATTTCTTGATATGTTCTTTCCCCGAGATTTGAGGGAAGCTAAGGTGGAAGAATTCATTAACCTTAGGAAAGGTAGCATAAGTATTAAGAAGTATGCCTTGAAATTTACCCAACTATCTAAGTATGTTCCATCAATGGTGGCGGATTTGAGAGATGAGATGAGTAGGTTTTTGACGGGTGTGTCCGACTTGGTTGAAGAGGAATGTCGTAAGGCAATTCTCCTTCATGACATGGATATATCTAGGCTTATGGTGTATGCCCAACAAATTGAGGAGCCAAAACTCAAGAAAAAGAATAGGGAGGTGAAATGAGCTAGGACCGATGATGGAAACTTCTCCAATACTAGGTCCAATGAACAAGGTCAACCAAGGTTCGACAAAGATTCTCCAACCAAGGTCTCTCAAATGCTTCCCCAAGGGTCAATAAGGATAAGGTGTCTAACCCTAAACCTCAAGGAGGAAATGGAGACGGTTCTAATTTTGAAAGATCTACATGTGCCAAGTGTGGGAAGCAACATGTGGGTAAGTGCCTAGCTGGCATGGATGGTTGCTTTTGGTGTGGAAATATTGGTCACAAGATGAGAGATTGCCCAACGCTCATGACTCAAGGGAGAGAGGCCAAGCAATCTTCTCTTAGTGGTTCGGATCCCAATGCTCAAAAGCAAAATTGTTTCTATGCACTCTAGTCTAGAAAGGACCAAGAAGGCTCTCTGGATGAAGACATCAATATGTTGATAGTTTTCATATAGATGTAAATAATTTATTAGATCTCGATAGTACTTGTTAGACTTTTATGTTATCCTTGGTAAGGTTTGGATGCATTATTGTTAGATCCCTATTGATTTTAAAATTTGGTATAGTTAGTATGAGTGTTTGGTCATGTCATTTGGGATTGCTTGAAGGAAGTGATACTTGAGGATTTAGTAGAGGCGTCCTCCCAAGGGGGAGATGATGTGCTTAGATAGCAAGGTTGTGGAATGTCCCGATATTCTCATCTCTTTCTTCTACTCCTACTCTAGCTTGAGACAAAGAGTTCCTCTTAGCTTGTATTATGTTTTAGATTCATGTGTGATTTATGTGCTCCCATAATTTCCTTATGATATGTGTGTTCTTGAGAAATTCATGGTTAGTAAGAAAATGAGATTTCATGATTTATGTTCCTCATGTTGTTGTGCAATTAAGTGTGAGTTGCCTATTTGACTTCATGAGATGAGATGATGAACATGCTTTATTATGCTTTAGAGAGTAATTGCATATTGGCCCCATGATATTGTGTTGAGCATGCTTTTAGTTGGAGAAGGTAGTTCCTCCTATGAATATGAGAAATGTTTAGTTTCATGCATAATGGGTTGTTAGATGTAGTTCCTACTTCCTTGTGTTGCATTGAGTATGTTTGAGGTGGAGTTGAAGTTTCCTCCTTTGAATTGTGCATTATTTTGATGTCTCATGCATGGTGGGCTGCTAGTCTTGAGTCTTTATTTCCGTAAGGTGTCTAGATCATCATTCGAGGATGAATGTTCCCAAGGGGGAGATAATGTAACACCCCAGAAACTAGTAGGCTAAACTAGAGCTTGACGTTAGGATTAGAATATGAAATAACTCCCGGTACTCAATATATATGTTTGTAGGTTAGAACGTAAAGGTACGACTCCCCAAGGACCAACCAAGGGTTCTTGAGGAGGACCCAAAATAGTCCACCCACGAGAGGGGAACAACGACCAGTAGGTGGACCCACGCCCAGTAGGTGAGGGATCGTGGGTCAAGACCCCAGAAAGTGAGTTAAAGGACCCAACACATATACTACCAGCATGCCATGTGGTCCATCCATAGACCATGGCAGTAGGGTCGTGGGTGGTCACCTGAAACTGCTTTTTGGCAGTTGACTCTAGGGGCATTTTGGGGTTTTCCATTTTAATAATTTATTAAGTGACGTCATTTTGTATTAATTTAGACTATCTATATATTCATTTAAGACCCCTAATATTAGTCATATTTCTCATCATTCTAAATTCCAAATCAAAAACCAACTTTCCCCCAAATTCTTCTCTCTAGAACTCCAAGGAAGAAGAAGAAGAAAGTGGAAGCTAGAGTTGAAGGAACAAGCTTTTCTACTCAAATTAGTTGGGATTCATATCTAAGGTATGGTAGCTCTTGATCCATGGATGAATTCATCCATGGAGTCCCTCCAAAACATGATTTCAAAGATAGAAATTCTCCAAAACCTAGGGTTTGACTCCAAGTCATGGATTCTTTTCAAAAATGATTTTATAGATTAAATAACTTTATATTATGATGGAATTGATAATTATTATGGTTTTAATGATGAAATCTCCCAAAAATCTGTGAAAACCCGATATTCCCAATTATGATCTTGTGATGTGGGTGAGCTGATAGAAGCAGGATATTATGAGATTATGCTTGTAGTAATTGAGTTATTTGAATCATGTTATTATCCATGTCCAATGTAGTAATTCTAGATGTGGTTTATTGAATGTGATATTTGATCCTTGAAGAGTAAAATAAGAGAATTATGTACGATTATGAGAATTATGTAAATACTTTAATGTTGCTTTGAGAGTAAAGTGATTATGACTATGATGTAATTGTGGTGTTGTTGAAAGTCTATTCTCACATATACACTTATGCATGACTATAAATGAAGTGTCCATGATTATGGTAATGTTGTGGTGATTCATCGGAAGGCTATTCTTATGAACACCTAATAAATAAGATGTGAAAGGTTTTCTCACATAATGATGATTCTAAGGTTGAAAGGCTTTCTCACCTATTCAATCTAAATGAAGACATGGATGTTGAAAGGTTATTCTCACGCATGATCTAAGAGCTATCCTAATGAACTCTTTTGGATTGATTGTCAGGGACATCTTTCCATAAGACAAGAATCAAGTTATGACTTAATAATGTATTCCATGGGAATAATGCTTAGCACCTAGTGGATATTGATATGAGATGGAAGCATTCACATGAGTTGAGCCCAAGTTTCTAGGAGCAATCTCTTAAGATGGATGCCCTCACGACAGTTCAGCCCGGGTATCTAGTAACAATCTCCTTGTCCCATAACTACGTGCCCCCTAGGTTATTTATCTATTGGATCCACCTAAATCTAAGTTAATGGTTCTACCTTAGGCAAGTAGAGAAACTCTTTTAGGTGTGGGTAACAGTGAATTCCATGTTAAGCTCACATGTTCTATGTCGGTTAAGGAAAACTCCCACAAGGTCAAGTCTAGTATGAACTATGACTACTCAAGAAGCTTTACTTAGTATGAATGAGAGTATGGGATCTTATTCATACATTGCACAAGTAGGCTTTGAGGGTGGTTATGGTATGTTCCCCTTATGTTATGATGATATTATGTAATGAATAGGCTTTTGACTATGGGAGTATGATTGATGTGAGGACTACTTGTAATGATGGATGCTTAACGTGGGTTGTTGCTATAAGTTAGTTTTCTTCATATGATTGACTAAAAGTGAATGTTTCTTTGTCTATGAGAACTAAGCTAAGAATGAAATCAAAAAGTGGTAAACATGAATGAGTACTTAAAGTGACTATCTTAGCATGGGTGGGATTACGGGATCTTATCTATGTATTGCACAAGCTTGCCTTGAGGTGGCTCATGAAATGCATCTTTTATGTTATGTTGAACTAGATTGCATTGATTATTATTATATCTATGATGATATCTCTTATGCTCACTAGTTATGATTGTTTTCTACCAAGTTATAGCCTATGCCTATTTATGATGTCTCTTATGCTTATGACTTGTGTTTTTCCACTATTTTCAAAATGATGGTTTAACTTAGTAAAGTGCATGCATTCAAATAAAATGTCCATTTTAGCATTTTTTTAAGGTTTTTATGCATGGATATTATACTTAGTGCATTTGTCACGACTCAAGCCTACACCCTGGATGTGACATGGCGTACAAGACTATGAAGAGCCTCATACAAGCCTCGTAGCATTCATAACATAAGACACTAGAATATGGTGCAGAAATTTAAAACTTTTTCACAATCGAAGTCTTTTATAAACATGAGTGGAAGTCTATACTTTGTCTTAAATCATCTAGAACCATAAGACTAAAACTTTGGGATGCAGCGCAGTCAAAAGCTCTAAACATATTAATAAAACGTAAAGGACTTGATGGTCAAGCCCTCGGATACTATGAGGACTCACCATAACTTATCTCCTTGATATACTAGGAACCTATCGATGAGGATGGAAGCCGATATCACCAAACACTACACTTTGTAGAAAAATATAGAAGAAATATGGGTTAGCACAAAAATGCACCAAGTATGATAGCCATGTAAAAATCAAGCTAAAAAGGACATTTTTAGTTGAAAACCATACATTTAACAAGTTTGAGAATCATCATGTACCTTTAGTGTAAAACATGCGTCACAAGCATAATCATCATATAAATCATTATAACATAATAGAACCATCATCTTAGGAAACCCTAAGTTATACTTCTGCAATGTATGAATGGCATCCCATAATAACATTCATACTAAGTACCACTTTGAGGCCACTGTAAACATACTTACCATTCTTCATTCTCATCTTTAGTCAACACTCATAGATAAGGAACATTCTAATTTTATAAGTCATGACAAGGAAAGCAACTCATAGCAACAATCCAAGTTAAGCATTCATCATTACATTTAGCCTTTAATTAAACACTCTCACTAGCATCATTATAAGCACATTCATTTCATTAGATATTATGATATTCAAGAAACACAACATAGCCTACTCGTGCAATGCATGGATGGTATCCCATAATACCACCCACACTTCATATAACCTCTTGAGTGACCATAGCACATAACTCACATGATGGGAATAAGCCTTAACCGACATAGACCATGTGAGCAAATCATGGAATCCGGTGTCCCCCACACCAAAAAGGGTTGGTCTACTTGCCTAAGGTAGAACTGGTAAATTTAGCTTAGTTAGATCCACTAGCTAATAACCTATGTGGGCACATAGTTATGGGATAAGGAAGGTGTTCATAGAAACCCGGCCTAACGTAGAGAGAGCTTCCACCTTACAATATCCACTCGGTGCTAAGCTTTAAATTCCCATAGAGTAGTTCATTCTCTTTAAACATTATTATACGTGAGAGGGCTACCATTCGGTCTACCGACCCAAGGTACATTATTACACACATGAAAAGGCTACCATTCGGTCTACCGATTTAAGGTACATTATTACACACATGAAAGGGCTACCATTCGGTCTACCGATTCAAGGTACATTATTACACACATGAAAGGGCTACCATTCGGTCTACCAATTCAAGGTACATTATTAGGATAGCTCATTGAATCCTCAATAAAGGGATACCATTTTGTCTACCAATTCATGGTTCATCATTATAGTAGTTCATAGACACATCATGAAAGGGCTACAATTAGTCTACCGATTCAAGACATAGCCTAGAATACTTCATTAGTCATTTATAAAAGGGATGCTACTTGGCCTACCGATTTAAAGTTCATTAAGTAAAGATACTTTAGTTACACAAGAAGAGGATGCCTTAAGCCTACCAATTGAAGGTCACTTTATATTACACAAGAAGAGGATGCCCTAAGCCTCTCAATTCAAGGCGTATCATTACATTGAAGAAACCTTTCACAACATGTCATCATCATTCACGAGTGTATAATTGAGAATAACTTTTCAACAATACAACAATTTCATTTTAGTCATAATCACATTACTTTCATTGAAATCACAAAGCATGTACATAAGCATCATGATTATACAACAATCTTCATAATTTTCCCTTCAAGGACCATGAATAATAATTCACCAGCACACCTATAATTACTACAATTAGGCATGGATAATGATATAATTCAAGTAATTAAACTACTACAAGAACAATTCCATAGTATTCATCTTACTACAATTCACCCACATCACATAGTCATAAATTAGGGTTATGGGGAATTCATGGATTCATGGATTCATGGGAGATTTTATCTTAAAACCACCATAAAACAGCAATTCAATCTTAATATATGATAATTAAACTATTGAAAACGTTTTGAGAAAGAGACCATGACTTAGAATGAAAACCCTAGGTTTTGGAGAATTTGCTTCTTTGAAATTGAATGTTTGAGGGCTTCATGGAAGAAAGCTTTCCATGAATCAAGACTACCATACTTTATATTAAAAAATATACCCAAAATCGTGAGACAAATCCCCCTTCTTCAAGCTCTAACTTGACATTCTTCAATGGAGTTTTTGGGAGAAAACGTTGGGGGTAAAGGTGGTTATGATTTGGAGTTTTGGGAATTACGAAGTAAATAGGTTAGTTAATAGTTTAAAAGTACTTAGATAATTCTATTAAAATTAATTAAAATGAATCCACATTAAAATAATTAAATTAGGAATTACCTAAGATAAACTCACCTTGGCCTAATGTTGGAGGCAGATTGCAGGCCTCACCACAACCCACACCCACGGGGCGTGGATGAACCCACAGACCTTACTGGTCCTTCGTGGGTTGGGGTCTTCAGCCCCTTGACTTGGCCTTGGATCCACGAAGTGTGTACCACCCTACAGGGCGTAGGTCCCCTTCGTGGTTCATCATTTTGGGCAGCTTTGGGGAAGTTTGGCGTTAGGCTTTAGGGTCCTCCTCAAGGACTCATTGGTTAGTCCTTGGGGAGTCGTACCTTGACGTTAAACCCCTAAACCCCTCACCCTAAGTTCGGGAAGACATTTTACAACATTATCCCACAAATCAAACTCTAAAACTCTCACGTAAGGTTGTAGTTCCATCTATTAGTTTTCCAGGAGTTACAATATCTCCCCCTTGGGAACATTCGTCCTCGAATGACATTTCTAAACACTTACGGAATTAAAGACTCAAACTAGCAGCCCATCATGCATAAAACATCAAAAAAATGTACAATTCAAAGGAGGAAACATCAACTCCATCTCAATATACTCAATGCAACATAAGGAAGTAGGAACTACTTCTAACAACCCATTATACATGAAAACTTCAACATTTCTCATTTAAAAGGAGGAATTTCCTTCTCCAACTCAAAGCATTCTCATCATAACATCATGAAGCAATTATGCAATTATTCTCAAAAGCACATTTAAGCATGTTCAACAATTCATCTCATGAAGCATATAGGCAACTCATACTAAATGCACATCAACATGAGGAATATAAACCATGAAAACTCATTTTTCTCATTATACAACAATTCATCAAAAACATGCATAACATAAGGAGACCATGGAAACACGTAATCACACATGACTCCAAAACATGAAACAAGTCACAATAAACTCTTTGTCTCAAGCTTGAATAGGACTAGAAGAAAGAGAATGAGGATATCTAGATTTCTCAGTGGCCCTTGGCCTCCCAAGTAGCACCGTCAACTAAAACCCTTACTAAAATACTACTCCTCAACATTTTCATGGAAGCACTTTCTTACTCTTCTATTTCTTAGCTGGCCGGTCTAATATCCCTACCGGTACTTCTAAATTAGAGAGGTTCTAATTAAGCAACTCTAACTCACAAGCAACCTTACAAACACCATGCAAGGTCTCATATGAGCCTACAAAACAGTGACTAAACCTCCCAAAACTTACTACACCTCTTAAGGTGAGAATTTCAAGCCAATCCAAATCATGAACATCTAGAACACTCAACGACCTTGCTATCTAAGCACATTATCTCCCCCTTGGGAATAAACCAACACGGACTTTTCTAAGCACAATTTTTTAAAATTCTAAGGTTGTCACAAGTTATCAGTGATCCTGCACACAAGATGATTTTACACCATGAGGAAGTACACTTCTACCCTCTTTTAAAGGAGTCCACTCACTCAACATTTCTAGGCATCACTTAAACACCAATATTCATCAAATCCTCCAATACACCCTAAAACTCATCATGACTAATTCGAGTTCTACCAACAAAACACACATAAGCATAATACAGCTTATTCATACCAAAGGATTCCATCTAAACCTATCATATCATGCTTCATCTTGTCATATAGCCATAATTGGCATCACTACTAACCTTTTTCCCTCGATCCTTGTAAAATGAGCACTTCAAGTGGTCATATCCTAAAGACCATTAGATAAGGAATATGAGAGAGACCTTATAGATTTAAACTCTATGGCATGACTTGGAGAATTAAGAAGTGAGATTTTCTTAACACCCAATAGCCTCCTATTCATAAATGTGGCGCGCTTCACACTATGAACAAGACTCTACTAGATGTGGTTTGAGACAATCCTATAACCATCCCAAAATCTTGTGCTCTAATACTATATTTTTCATGACCCGAGTCTACACCCCAGACGTGACACGACGTACAAAACTCTGATGAGCCTCATACAAGCCTCATAGCATTTATAACATAAGACAATAGAATATGGTGCAGAAGTTTAAAACTTTTTCTTTTACAATCAAAGTCTTTTATAAACATGAGCAGAAGTCTATACTTTGTCTCAAACCATCTAGAACCATAAGACTAAAATTTTGGGATGCAGCCCATACAAAAGATCTAAACATATTAATAAAATGTAAAGGACATGATGGTCAAGCCCTCGGATACTATGAGGACTCAGCATAACTTCTCTCCTTGATCTACATAAACATCATGATTATACAACAATCTTCGTAATTTTCCCTTCAAGGACCATGAATCATAATTCACCAACACACCTAGAATTACTACAATTAGGCATGGATAATGACATAATTCAAGTAATTAAACTACTATAAGAACAACTGCATAGTATTCATCTTACTACAATTCACTCACATGGGTTGTGGGGAATTCATGGATTCATGGGAGATTTTATATTAAAACTACCATAAAATAGAAATTAAATATTAATATATGATAATTAAACCATTGAAAACGTTTTGAGAAAGAGACCATGACTTAGAATGAAAACTCTAGGTTTTGGAGAATTTGCTTCTTTGAAATTGAAAGTTTGAGGGCTTCATGGAAGAAAGCTTTCCATGAATCAAGACTACCATACCTTAGATGAAAAAATCCACCCAAAATAGTGAGAGAAATCCCCCTTCTTCAATCTCTAACTTGACCTTCTTCAATGGAGTTTTTGGGAGAAACCTTTGGGGGTAAAGGTGGTTATAATTTGGGGTCTTGGGAATTATGAAGTAAATAGGTTAGTTAATGGTTTAAAATTACTTATATAATTCTATTAAAATGAATTAAAATGACTCCACATTAAAATAATTAAATTAGGAGTTACCTAAAATAAACTCACCTTGGTCAAACCTTGGAGGCAGATTGTTGGCCCCATCCACAACCCCCACCCACAGGGTGTGGATGGACCCACGGACCGTACCAGTCCTTCGTGGGTTGGGGAATTCTTCCCTTTGGCTTGGCCTTGGATCCACGAACCAATCCCATGGAGCGTGGACCACCCTACGGGGCGTAGGTCCCCTGCGTGGTTCATCATTTTGGGCAGCTTTGGGGCAGTTTGGGGTTAGGCTTTAGGGTCCTCCTAAAGGACCCCTTGGTTGGTCCTTGGGGAGTCGTACCTTGATGTTTAACCCCTAATCCCCTCACCCTAAATTTGGGATGCCATTTTACAACATTATCCCACAAATTAAACTCTAAAACTCTCGCGTAAGGCTGTAGTTCCGCCTACTAGTTTTACGGATGTTGCAGCATTTTTGTACTAACCCATATTTTCCTACATTTTCCCCAAGTGTAGGGTTCGGTTCTTAAGGCAATCATCATTTGGTTCAAGCTTGGATTCGACTATTCTCCTTGCTTGTGGTGAGTCCTCGTGATTCGAGGACGGGATTTTTACTTTGAGTTTCATTTGTAGTAGTTTTCACTTTCGGACTATGTTTGTATGTGTTGTGTCCCTTTTTATTTGAACTATTGTAATAGATGGCTAAATTGAGATAAGTCTAGAATTCCGCTTGGTTTTATAAAAGACTTCGATTGTAAATAAAAGTTTTGAAATGTCCGCATCATTTCTATTTACTTTATGCTATGATATGCTAAGTGGCTTGTGTTAGGCCTTTTGGGGTCTAATACGCCATGTTGCATTTAGGGTGTACCCCTGGGTCATGACAATACTAACACCCATAAGCTCATTATAACATTCAATCACATAATCACACCCCCATGAATGGGGATTTTAGCCACACATAATAAAGAGCATAAAATCATTACCAACTATGTTATCCATCAGCTTGGAAAACAAATTACAAGTATTAAAAATGCTTAAATTAAAGCTCAAAATCAAAACCAAACCTAAATCTCTACTCAAAAAGTATAAAAACAATGTTTAGGATAAAAAACCCAGAACTGAATTGTAACACTCCAGAAAATAGTAGGTGAAATTAGAGCCTAAACGTTAGGGTTAAAAATCATAAAACGACTCCCCATAGATTAGTAAACCATCTAGAGTTGAAGTGAGAGTTACAAGAGTCGAGGCCAAAGGGGCAAGGGCCAAAGACCAAGGCTGCCCTAAACTTGGAGCACACTACCCAACTTCACGACCATCACCACGGCCAGTGATCTTGACCACGGCTCGTGGGAGGCCTCCTAGATTTGCCTTGGCAATTGAGGAGTAGCCACCAAGTGGCCTAGCTACTGGCTCTAGGTCCACGAGAGGGACCACAGCCAGTGGTCTTGACCACGGCTCGTGGAGCCCCTCGTGAAGATGCCTTGGGCATTTGAGGTAGGGTCCCCAAGTGACATAGCTACTGCCTCAAGGACCACAAGAGGGACCAAAGCTCGTGGTCTTGACCATGGCTCGTGGAACCCCTTGTCGGAATGCCTTGGGCATGTAAGCTTAAGGCACCATGTGCCAAACAACTGACCCAACCTCACAAGTGCGATCACGGATCGTGGTCCTCAACACGGCTCATGAGGGCCCCTCGTGATGCCTGGGCATGGTCCCTTAATGAAGGTTAATTAAGTCTTTTCCTATTTTAGTCCAATTAAAGTGAGGTCATTTTGGGTAATTTTTGGGTCACTATATAAGTTGTTTTTAAGTCAAAACTCCCTAAACTAAGTCATTTTTCTCAAACACCCAAATCAAACTAAAAGTTCATCTTTCTCACAATATTTCTCTCTCTAAAACTCAAAGAAGAAAAAGAAGAGTAGAATTGGATCTAGGGTTTGGTGATTTCAAGGCTTCTTCCTCAAATTCTTTAAAGATTCTTAATAAAGGTATGGTGGATTTTCATCTATGGGTAGCTTTCACCCATAGAGTCCCTTCAAAACTTGATCTCAAAGCTTTCAATTTCTCCAAAAGCTAGGGTTTCAATCTAAGTCATGGGTTCTCTTTCAAAACGTTTTCAATGGTTGAGTTATGATGGATTATGATTGACTTGATGATTTATTGTTGATTTATGATGAAATATTTCCAAGAACCCATGAATCCCCCATATTACTAAATTGTGATTTCATGATATGGGTTGATTAATTATAGAAGCATGTCAATTGATTATGTCTATATTGATTGAGTTTATTGAATCACGATAGTCTCCATATCTAATGTAGTAATTCTAGATGTTTGGATTGAATGTGATTCATGGCCTTGAAGGGAAAATTATGAGGGTTGTACATGTTTATGAGAATTGTGTATGAACTTATGATTCACTTACAGAGTGAAGAATCAATGACTAAGGTGTAATTGTGGTATTATTGAAAGATCATTCTCCCCATACCCTTACACATGACTATGCATGAAATGTCTATGACTATGATAATGTTGTTGTGTTGATTGAAAGGCTATTCTCATGAACACACTATGAACATGATGTGAAAGGTTTACTCATATGTTAATGATGATTCTAAGGTTGAAAGTTAATTCTCACCTTGTGAATCTATGAGCTACTTTATGAGTTGTGTTGGATGAAGGGTAAGATACGCCTTCATGCATGTAAATTAAATTCAAGACTAAACATATAATTTTGGGAAATAATGCTTAGCACCGAGTGGATATGGAATATGAGATAGAGGCCCTCCCGTCAATTCAAAAGGCCGAGTCATCTAAAGTAATCTCATGAGATGGAAGTTCCCCCATCAATACAATAGGCTTGGGGTTTATAGAAGCAATCTCCCTATCCCATAACTATGTGCCCATATAGGTCTTTAGCTAGTGGATCCACCTAAAATCTAATACATTTAGTTCTACCTTCGGTAAGTAGGATATCTCTTTTCAGTGTGGGACATGACACCAGATTCCATGTAGCTCACATAGTCTATGTCGGGTAAGGATATTTCCCTACATGACAAGAATATGAACTATGACATGAAAATGAAATATACTTATGACTTCTCAAGGAGCCCTACTTAGTGTGAGTGGGGGTATGGGACTTCACTTATACATTGCACAAGTAGACTTTGAAAAGGTTTATGGTGTAGTTTCCTTATGCTATGAAGATATATGAACTTATGCATGTTTGATATGGATTGTTGCTAAGAGTAACATTACTTGCTATAAGCTATGAACATGAATGTTTCCTTGTCCATGAGTATTGACTATGGATGAGGTCAATGTATGATATGCATGATGTGGCCTAAAAGTGACACTTAGCATTAGATAGGATTATGGGATCTTGTTTCTGCATTGCACAAGTATGGCTTAGGGTTGCTTATGAATTGGGTTGACTTATGTATCTACTCTAATGCGCATAATGACTCTTAAAGTTGGTAAAATGCATGGTTTCAACTAAATTGTCCCGTTTAGCATGTTTTACGGATTTTCTTGCATGGCTTCCATACTTGGTGCAATTTTGTGCTAACCCATATTTTATACATTTTTATATAAGTGTAGGGCCCGATTGTTCATGTATTCTTCCTTCTTGATCAAAAGCTTGGATTGACTATCCTCCACTCTTTTGGTGAGTCCTCATGGTTCGAGGACAATAGTTGTTCATTTCTAGTTTCTTCTTACATTTCCGTTTGAGACTATGTTGTAAAGGGTTGTGACCCTTATTGATTCTCGATTGTATTAGATGGTTAATGAGACAATGTCTAGACTTCCATTTTGATTTTATGAAAAGACTTTGATTGTAAAAAGTTTTAATTCAACATCATTTCTATTACTTATGTTTATGATATGTTAAGGGCTTGTATAAAACTCATTCGGGGTCGAGTACGCCATGTTACATCTAGGGGGTACCCCTGGGTCGTGACATGTATAATGTGTGAACTCTCAAAACTCCTTTTAAAATTGCATTCATGCGTTCCCACAATTTCAAGTTCAAAATCACTCAGCGAAATAAGTCTGGCTTCGCCGACCTGTTCAGTGATACGTCGAGTCCCCCTTTCTTCACCTTCTTAGCTTGGCTCTTTATGCTTTCTTTGCTTTAACTTTAGGCGATCAATATCGGGCTCACCGACCTAGTCAGCGATGCTCCAAGTTGTTCTCGTCTTGCCGTTTTGGTTTGCCTTTTCACCACTTAGTCTATATTTCTTTGGCGGGATAAGCTAGCATCGCTGAATACTTCGGTGACTCCCCGAAAAACCCATCAGATCACCAAGCTGGTCTTGTTCATGGGCTGGCTTACTTGAACTTTAAGCGAGCTGAAGGTCCACTTGGCAACTCGCCGAGTGGCTTTGGCGAGTGCCAGCCTTGCTTTCCTTCAACTTCTTCAGCTTTTTCCCTCCTTTTTGCTTGGTAATGCCTTTGCCTTGCTCTTTTGCCTTCCTTTCTGTAAATTTGAACTTTAACATCAGGTTGGAGAATAAAATAGGCATTGAGGACACTAAAACTTTGAATATTAATCCCTAAATTAGTCAAAATTCCCGACTCGTCAACACCCCCAACTTAAACTTTTGTTTGTCCTCAAGTAAAATACAAGATCAACCAACTGAACATAGACGTCTACAAAAAGTGCTACTTGAGACTCAACATGAATGCACACGAGGTTCAAACTACCCATGCAATGTTCAAATGTACACTACAAGTTTCAAATTGTGACTAGTCATCATCAAATAGAAACCAAGCTCACAATGTTTTCTTCAAGTGCAAATTCAAGCTCAACAAAAGTATTTGAATGCCCTCACATCAAGAATGATTCCATTTCTACACAAAGCACATCAAAATTTAATTATTAGGGAATCAAGGTCGACTCTCACACTCTCATAGATAAACACATGCGTGATTCCACCTATAGGCTTGCCTGTATTTTCCATTCAATATGTCATTAGTCTCAATCAAGATCACTAAGGTCTTTCAAGGCTTGTAACGGGGCTGAGGGTAAAGGTATGATCATTTTGGCTTAGTGAATTCTAACTTCATGAAGCATAACCTCCATTTCACTTTTTCTCCTTTTCTTTCACTGTTTTTTTATTTTCACAATCCACCCTAAGTTCTTTTAAGCATGATTCATGGGATACCCCTTTTCTTTTATCCATTGCATAAGCTTCATTGCAACATTGTTTTTCAATCTTTTTCTTGTTTTGCTTTTCTTTTCTTTCTCTTTTCTTTCTCTTTTCTCTTATATATGGAGGGGTTCCATCCTTTTCAACACGATCCTTCAAGGGTGAATTTTTTAAAATTCTTGACTCTCCTTATTTTTCACCACACCTCTAACTTAGGTTTTTGGCCTATGTTGTCTATTCAAAACAAACCAATGCTTCATGAAGATTTTAGGTGGGGAGGAAAGAGGTCAAATGTGCTCATATTTCATCCAAAGAGAAGGATAGGCTCAAATAGTGCCAAGCTAGGTTCACACTCTCACAAGGTGGTCACAAAGAGGTATAATGACAATTTGGTACACTCTCCAAAATTTGTGCCTAAGATCAGTTCTTTCAATTGCATGCACCAGTTAATTGGACCAATAGGGAAAGTTCTAGGTATCACCAAGCACATATTTCAAGAAAATCTCGTTACACAAGGCATTCAATAAAATTATCAATCACGACTCTACAACTCGAGCTCGCGTGTAACGATCATCAGAACACTCATTTCAATAATTGACTAGTCACAATTAGATGCTAAGAGTTCACACATACCTTATGTGTAACACCTCATATTCAAGAAAGGAAAAAAATTATAGATTTTCAGAAGTTGCATGTGCCACTGACGGAAGCCACCTACGGACCGTCAGTCGACTGACGGCCTGTCAGTCAGCTCTATCAATGGGCCAGCCAACATTCAGTTTCACACTTTAGATTTCATCCTTCAGTCGCGAACGACAACCGACCAGCACGGACCATCATTCGATCCACGGTCCGTAGGTATGATCGTTGGTGAAGGCCAGCAGCCAATTAGGGGGAAATTGACAATTAGGTCAACTTCAAATGGTAATAACTCCCAGAAAAAAATGAATTATGTGTCCCATAACCTCTGATATGATAGATAATTGAATTCTCTTTCCAACGCCGCTGAGTTTGCTTAAATCCGACCTCCGAGTAAAACGTTATGCTCATTTTAGTGAAAGCCTACCGAGCAGGGTTGACTTACGGACCCCATCTACGGACCGTAGATTGACCTACGGTCCGTAGGTCCAATCCGTCGATCACTCTGGCAGCAGTTAAGTCAGGGGTTTTTTGGTCTTTTCCTATTTCCTTTAACCCCTAAGATTCGTCGTTTAGACCCTAAATCATGAGGGTTTAGTCAGTTTAAGCCTAGAAACATAACTAGAACTTACCTAAGTCAGATCATTCATCAAAACTTAGAAAATTAGAAGCAAGAGAGGAGAAAAAGGTCAAGAACCCTAGTTCAAGAACGCAGCAAGTTTTCTTCAGTTCCAGCCCAGAAATAAAAGGATTTCTCCGTGGAATTCGTCACCAGGTATGTGAGATTTCACTAGTGGGTTCCTTTCACCCATTAGGTCCCTAGTTTTCAGTCAGTTTCTTGATTGCCTTATTATGACTAGACCTAGGGTTTCTTGAATGTTAGAATTATTGGGTTCTTAGTTGTTAGAATGATCCAAATCAGATTAGTATGCTAATATTCAGTTTATTGCATCAATTCCAGAACCCTAGCTATGTATTTCTTTAGTTCTTGAATTACACATGCTATTCAGATATTTCAGTTATTCAGTTTTACATGCCTCAGTTATTAATGCATGAATATCAGTTTAATTGTTGCATTCTCAGTTTGCATGTTCAGTTTGAGCTATCCAGTAACTTACAGATATTCAGTCATAATGTGTTAATGACTTAATCCATTGGGAGTAGCATAATACCGAGTTGGACTAGGGTCCAGCGTACCCAAATAGTCCCAGAACTACTAGCCACGTAGGTTGTAAGTCCCCTCTGTGGGAATCATTCAGTGATCACGCCAACATGTCTCTATACCTCTGGCAGGGTATATTGGGTCTTCTCGATGGGGCGTATACATCGGACTCCACATTTAGCTCATGTGGTTTTATTATCGGTCATTAGTAACTCCCACAGTTCAGCCAGATCCTATTGCATTGACCATTTATCAGTATATCCAATATTTAGTTTCAGCATGTATAAATTGGTCACTGTATTAAGTTATCTCAGCATTTAGTATCTATATCATGTTTAGAATATGTCATTGCTTATTTTCTTTGTTCAGTTATATGTTATTTTAGTTGTACTCTATCCTGCATGCTCAGTACCTTTCAAGTATTGACGCAAATGTGAGCTACATCTTCTCGTGATGTAGGTTCAGGTTCTCAGCATCCAGATCACGCTTAGATCGGTTCTCGATATCCATTTCAGCAGAATCATTGGTAAGTCCTCATTCTCCGAGGACGATAGTCATGAGTTTCTTTTCAGTATGTTTAGTCCTTTAGTTTCAGTTTTACTAGACTTAGTTGGGACCTGTTCCAGCATTTCTAGTTAGTTAGACACTATTTTCAGACATAGTTAGTTTCAGCTTAGTATGTGAGTTTGATATCTCTTTTGTATTAAAACTCCCATATTTTTATATTCAGATTTAGTATATGGGTATTCCCCATCATTTCAGATTTTATTTAATATTTAGCTTCCGCATCAGTTTATTATCTTTAGTATGCTCATGATCATGCGAGCAGGGTTAGCTTGGGATCACTTGTGGTCCTAGGTCCCGTGTCCACGTCTCAGGGGTAGTCTCGGGGTGTGACAAACTTGGTATCAGAGCACTAGGTTTAAGTGTCCTAGGATGTCTGAAAAGCTGGACTAAGTAGAATCCTTTTCATGGGTATGAAGTGCACCGCATCTAATGAGGGGGAGGCTACAAAGTGTTTTAGGAAATCTTCATTTTCTTGTTACTCTTATCGTGCGTAAGGTATGATCTAAATTCCATTCTAACTCGACGTTCTACGTTTGAGTGATCATGCCTCCTTGTAGAGCTAATGCCAGGAATGTGAATGCCAAGAACGTAATCGCAGCTCCTCCAGTCCCTGATCAAGAAGTGTCGAATGCAGAGTTCAGGAATGCCATTCAGATGTTGGCTCAGAGTGTGGACAACCAGAACAATTAGCGGGTTCAAGCTCCTGTGAATGCAAGTGGTCGATCAGCAACAGCGAGGGTCCGTGACTTTGTTAGGATGAATCCGCCTGAGTTCTTAGGATCGCAGACTGGTGAAGATCCCCAGAATTTCTTGGATGAGATCAAGAAGATCTTTGAAGTGATGCAGGTCACTGGGAATGATCAGGTTGAGTTAGCATCTTACCAACTTAAGGATGTGGCT
>JAJOOS010015141.1:0-32129 GCA_029582725.1 Solanum chiquidenum
TCATAAATAATAATAAAAGAATATTAAATTAAAAAACAAACCTTTTTTTTAAAATTCTTAACCAAAATCGCTGCTAGAAAAAAAGTTATTTTTTTTTGAGAAAATAAACAACGATTTTTATTTTTGTTTTGTCAGAAGCCCTTTTGTTTTTTTTTTTTTTATATGTCGTTTTAGTTTTTTTTTTTTTTAAAAGTAGCGATTTTTAATTTAAAATATTACAAAATCGCAGCGATTTTTAATAAAAGAAAAATAAAAAAATTTACAAAATCGCTGCTGTGGCAGTGATTTTTAATTAAATTTTTTTTTTTTTACAAAATCGCTGCTACAGCAGCGATTTTGTAAAAAAAAAAAAAGAAAAAAAGTTTTTAGACGAAATTGCTGCCACAGCAGCGATTTTGCCCTTTTGGTTAAAAAAAAAAGTGATGTCCCCTTTTGGAATTTTTGACAATTTTTTTTGCCCTTTAGGCTCCGGACCCCTATAAATAAACTCATTGATTCAAGTATATATGTTTTCTATATTGCACTTCCTCCATGAGTATTAAATCTAGGGTTTAATTTCTCTATCTAATTGTTCAAGTTAGGGGTGTACAAAAATCGAACCGAAAATCGAATCAAATCGTAAATTGAGTCAAACCGGAAAAGAACTTAACTAGTGGTTTGGTTTGACTTGGTTTGGTATTGAATAAAAAAAATCGACTATATTTGGGTTGGGTTGGTTTTAACTAAAAAAAATCAATTCGAGACCAAACCAACCCAACATTATATATATAATTTTAAAATTTTATTTTATACATAAAAATATTTACTTTGATATAATTTTTAAATATTTCTTATGCTTTTTCCTAGTTTTTATCTTTTCATATATAATTTTAAGTTTGAAACTTAGAATTCTGAATGGTCCAACAAAGATTATAGTCCACAGATGTTGGTAATTATAATAAAGCTTAAATCAAAATCAAATTATTACTAATGCAAAAAGAAAATCAATTCAACACTAAGAAAGACAATAATATTGAATATTTGTTCTTTAGTTTTACATTGGTTTAGACAATTAAAATACATAATCAAATTTTAATTTCCTTTAATATTTAGTCATGTAACTAATACTTATTAAACTTATTTTAGCATGATTTAGTACTTTTAAATTATTATCATTTTCATTATGACTTGTTAATTTGTAATATTTGTTTTACGTGATTTCATTATTATTATTTTTGTTGGATATTTTAGTGTCATTAATCATATCATATTTTGTGTTATTTTTTTAAGAAACACCTTAGATAGTAGTATTTTGATACGACTAAAGAAAATTTTAAAGTACAAGTAAATTATATGCTTGTATGAATACTTTACCGGAAAAACCCAAAAAAATCCAAATATCCGAAAAACCCGAAAAAATCCGAAAAAAAACCGAGGTTGAAAAATCTGAGTTTTATTGGTTTGGTTTGGTTTATAAATTTAAAAATCCGACACAAATAGTTTGATTTGATATTTGAAAAACCCGAACCTACTCGACCATGTACACCCCTAGTTCAAGTGATCATGAATAGAGATTAGTTGGAAAAAACGGTTATCTATATTGCTTTTATAAATCATTGCGTAACATGTGTCTATTACATAAAATTTGTTTACTTCACCATCGATAATTAATGTCTCAATTGTGCCCAATGCTCCTTTTGGCGTTATTTTTCGTTAAGTTTAGAGTTGAGTTTACCCTCTTTCATCCTCTTTCGAAACCCTAGTTTTCTGTTTTCTTGGTCACTAAGGCTTCGGTAGATACCAAAAAGTAACCACATGCTTGGATTTAATGTAGGTAGGGTTTTATTGAGTTTTCATATCGTAATTAAAGATATGACATTTGAACTTAACTCAATCTCAAAAACTAGTTCATTTCATTCTCCAATCAACATGGACTCTAACACCCCCTTCACGCTCAAGCTCAACTAAAGCACATACAAGGAGTCCAAACTAGGATGAATCTGCATGTGATAGCATGTAAAGACATGATATCTAGGCTTAACTCAGTCCTAAAAGCTACTTCAAAAGGAATGATTGTTCAAGTTCATATGAGCAGATCACTAGCTAGTTCGTCCCCAACCAATATTGGACTCTTAACACATTTTTTTATCCCAACTACTTTGGGAATTGAGACATAATTCATAGTTTTAAATAGTTTCTCCCAGTGTTTAATGAAATTTTGTGGAGACCTTTGATTTTTGAACCGTTAGGCCCTTCTTTCTGTTTGAGGCAATTGACTAGATGGACATACAATAGGTTTTGCTTCTGCAAAGATATCAGTGTGGTTGAGTTTGATGGTGCTAATTTGAGAGTGAAGTTACACCAAGTATTAATTATTTGTCTAGATATATTCGCCATGTTTTCTTTTCACCATCTTATATAAACACTGTCATTTGAGTAAATATTTTTTCTTGTAAGAAATATAGTCATAAAATATGTTCTTCATGGACTAAACATCATATAGATTTAGCAAGGTCTGAATATTCTAATTTATCGACCAAACAGACTAGCTAGTCACGATTACTAATTTAGTTTTCCATTCATAGAAAAAACTTCAATACTTACAAGTTAATTTATTTATGGAGAAATATACAAGTGCTAGCTTTGTTTTCAATACCGACAAATAGGAAAGTGATTAAAGCACAACCCTAAGCCTTTGTCGAAAAAATGACACAATTTTTATCACCTACTCAATCAATCAAAAAATATTTATTTTTAAAAAAAAAGTCGAAGCATCTTCACTACACAATCAAGAACCAATTTTAGTGCAAAATCAAGAACCCCACAAGTTTAAAAGAGAGAGAAAGATAAAAAAATTGTTGTTCATCCTGTATTCCTATGATACTTAGAACAAAAACTTTGAAGAACTTGAGAAGAAACGACAAAGTTTAAAGAGTATTTCAAAACTAGAAAATTAAAACCAGTAGAGAAAATTGAATAAGAAACAGATTAGAAACAATATACGAAATATTTTTCTTAAAGAAGAAAATCGAGTCCACTGAATGTATAATGTCCCCTTAAGGAAATTATTCCCCTCAAGTACCCTAGGTTAATGGAATATATCTTATCAAGATAGAACGATCTTACTCACCGGTGTATCGGTACCTAAAACCACGGTGTCAGGGAACCACTCAACGGTAGTAAAGTACACTTAGAATACTAAATTTAATAGTAGTAGAAGAAGTCCAGAAAATTAGTTCTCTTAAAATGAGAGGAAATCCCTCTATTTATAAACAATAAAAGGTAGTGTGAAATAGTGCTTATTGTGCCTTACCGGAAATGCCACAACCCTTTGGAAAAGTCACAATCTTTTGGAAAGGTCACAAGTTTTTATAAAAGTCACAACTCTTCATAAAAGTCACAACTTTTCATAAAAATCACAACTCTTCATAAAAGTCGTAACTCTTCATTTTCCATTCACACCTTTTAAAACCCAACAATCCCCCACATGAATGGGGAATGACTCCAAGACAAGAAATGTACAAGTGTGTACACTTTACAAGCAAGAATTAATTACATATGGATAAGTAGGTTTCCCTTTGAACTTTCTGTAGGGAACATATGTCGGATATACTTGGTCAATCAATAGATTTGATATCTTTGAACCGTCAAGCTTTGGTGTATACCTAGACAACCATGTCACACAATCAACCATTTACCGTTTATGGTTCTTACAGTTGTGTTCGTTTCAGCCATGAACACCTCCTGGTTTCATGAGTGTATAGAGAATAGGCTTTTTATAATGATTCTCTTTGAAGCAGCTTCCACTTCACACTCATATATGTGATTTCTAACACGTGTTATCGCGTAGATACACTATTTGGTCAAATCTGTCAAACTTAGCAAATCATTAAAAAATTTAAGCTTTATTAACTCGTTAACAAGCCTTAATATTTTATCATTGTTCCTGAGCATTGTCTCCATCATGAGAATGGATTGAGTTGGTTGACAATGTTGAACCGTCAGTCACAACTTTGTTTTCTCCTTGAGCCTAGCTCGTGGGATCTCCAGTCTACTAGGTAGAGTTACCACCATGATGACTTGTCCTAAGCCGTAAATCCATTCCCTTAGATGATATTTCAACTCTCTCTCTAATTAGACCTTTTGTAAGTGGATCCGACATATTATCCTTTGACTTTACATAGTCAACTGTGATAATTTCACTAGAGAGTAGTTTTCTAACGGTATTATGTCTACATCTTATATGACGAGACTTTCTGTTATACATCATATTTTATGTCCTACCTATTGCTTCTTGACTGTCAAAGTGTATGCATATTGATGCTAAAGATTTGGGTCAAAAGAGAATATCTATTAAGAAATTTCGAAGTCTTTCAACTTATTCACCAGCCTTATCTAGAGCGACAAGCTCAGAGATCATTGTAGAGCTAGCGATACATGTCAATTTAAAAGATTTTCAAGACTTCTCCTCCACCAAGAGTAAATACATATCCACTCGTGGATTTTACTTCATTTGATTCGGTGATCCAATTTGCATCACTAGATTGTTTCAATACTGCTGGATATTTGTAATAATGCAAGACATAATTTTGAGTATGTTTTAAATACTCCAAAACTCTTTTCATTGTCATTCTGAATTCGATTGATATAACTCGTAAATCGACTCAGTTTACTAATAGCACATGTTATATCTGATCGCGTACACTTCCTGATATACATCGTACTTTCCAATACTCTGGCATAATCCAATTGTGAGTCACTTCTGCCTTCATTCTTTTGAAGTACAAAGCTCACATTTATTGGAGTCTTGACAATATTAAAATCTAAATATTTTAACTAGTCAAGTACCTTTTCAATGTAATGAGACTGTGGCAATGCTAAACATTATGGAGTTCTAAAGAATTCTTATACCTAAGATCGCATCAGCAACTCCAAGATCTCTCATATCAATGTTTCTTTCTAGCATATGTTTAGTAGCATTTATGTCATTAGTGTATCTATTGATGATCAACATGTCACCAATATAAAAACAAACAATGACCTTGTGATTTTAATGTAAACACATTTATCATTTCCAACATTCTTAAATTCATTTGCAAACATGGTTTGATCAAATTTCTTATGTCATTGTTTGGGTGCTTGTTTTAGTCCATAAAGTGATTTAACAAGTTCGCACACTTTCTTTTCTTTACCGGGAACCACAAAACCCTCGGGTTGTTCCATGTAAATATCTTCCTCCAATTCTTCATTTAATAAAGTTGTTTTCACATTCATTTGATGAATTTGGAGGTCATATACCGCAGTTAATGCAATTAACATCCAAATGAATGTAATTCTAGTTACTGGCGAGTATGTGTCGAAAAAATCAAGACCTTCTTTTTGTCTAAAGCTTTGACAAAATGTCTTATTTTGTATTTGTCAACAGTTCCATCGACTTTCATTTTCCTTCTGAAGATTCACTTTGAACCCAAAGGTTTATTTCCTTGAGGAAGATCAATCAACTTTCAATATGATTGTTCAAGATTGAATCAATCTCACTATTGCTACCATCTTTCCAAGAGGATGAGTCCACAGAAGACATAGGAAATGTTACAAAATCATATCTGAAGGAAGTAGATGTCCTTTCACATTTACTATGCCTATAAATCTCTTTATTAAGTACATTCTCCTTTTGTTCTTTCCAAGGTCTTTTAGGCCTTTCTTTATACTACTCAAGTCTAATTTTACAGTCCACAGTCTTTGGTCCTATTTAAATCCTTTTAGGAATAGGAAGTTGAACTTTGACTAGACACCCCCACACTTTGAAATATTTCAAGTTGGATTTTCTTCCTTTTAATTTCTCATATGGAATAGATTGTGTCCTGAACAAACAAAACTTTTTATTCCTTTCTTTTTTAAAAGGCAAACCTTTTTTGTTGTTTCCTTTTGTTGTAAGGATAGTTTCTCCACACAAGTTTTGTGGTAAACCTGAACATATAAGTAATGTAGCCATCATTTCCTTCAAAGTTCATTTTTTTCATTCTGCAATTCCATTAGATTGAGGTGAATAGGGAATTTCCAAACATATTTATGCAAAAGGAGATTTATACTCTCCATCCCTATCACTATTTATCTTTTTTCCAACTGATTTTCAACTACAATATTATATTGCCTTAACCTTTCTATTGCTTCATCCTTACCATTCACCAAATAGACATAATCATATCTAATGCAATTGTCAATAAAAGTTATGAGATATTTTTTTCTATCACGAGATGGTGTTGACTTCATATTAAAAATGTCAGTGTAAATCAACTCTAAGGGATTAGAATTCCTTTCAACAGATTTATAAGAATGCTTAGCATACTTAGATTCAACACAAACTTGACATTTTTTATTTATTGCACTCAAAGTTAGACAATACTTTTAAGTTGATCAGTTTTCCTTGCAAGGTTTTGTAATTGACATGTCTCAAGTGTTCATGTCACAAACAATTTGACTCAAGCAAGTAAGAACAAACAAAATATTGAGTTTGAAAAGCTCTATGTGAGATAGGTTTTTCTCACAAATATTTTGTTCCTACTTCTTATAATTTTGTGTGATACAAACATTGTTTAGAGTCAACACCTTGTCAAATGTCTTTTTTAGAAGGACATTTCCATAACTTTCAATTTGATTGTTATAGAACTACCGATGAACATAGTTTCATCGGGTCCAATAAAGGCAATATAAACTAAATGTTTCTTTTACAAAAAATGGCAAATGATTGTTCACCAATATTCATGTTTATACAAATAGTTATATTTAATAGACATATCTTTTCATGAAAAATCATAACAATTTAAGTGATATTATTTCATAAAAGAACACAATTATTTTGAACAAGTGTGTGTGTGTATAAATATATATATATATATATATATATAATTTGGTAGTTTCATACTAGTCATACCATATACTAGTAAAAGAGAAACTCAACGACCACAATATCAAATATACTCCAAGAATTTTGTGGGTCTAACATAATACAAAAGTATCATTGAATTTCATATGCACAGTGTCCTCTTAAGGAAATTATTCCCCTCAAGTACCCGAGGTTAATGGAATATATCCTCCCAGGATAGAACGATCTTACTCACCGGTGTATCGGTACCTAAAACCACGGTGTCAGCGAACCACTCAACGGTAGTAAAATACACTTAAAATATTAGAGTTAATAGTATGTAACATACCGCCTTAGAAATAGCTAAATTTAGAAAGAACTAATTTGGAAAGAGCCAATTTTAGAATTTTGCAAGTTATGCTTGAGTTGTGAGTTTTGGGTCAACTTCAAACGGAATAACTTTCATTACATGATGAGTTAGGTGGCCCATAAGATATCAAATGAAAGGTATTGGAATCCTCTTTACAATGCCATTGATTTTTCTAAATTTCGAGTTCGGCTGAGGGAGATATGCTCGTTTGAAGTCAGTCTGTCCAGTTAAGGAAAGTTACCCGGATTAATGAGGGGTATTTTGGTCTTTTCCTTACCCCATCAGCTTAAAATATTTTTAGTATTATTTTAGGGGTCAAAACTGATTTGGGTCAGTTTTGACAATCCTAAATACGCTTCAGGTTTTGAGTGGAGTTCAAGAAGAAGAAAGGAAGAAAGAACAAGATTCTTGCAATTTTCTAGGGGTTTTCGCCAAGGATTCGATCCTAAGAGGTATTTAAAATTTCATAGTGATGGATTCGTTCACCCACATGTCAATCATTAGTTCCTTTTACAAATTTCATCCATAAGATTGAGTATATTTGAGTTCTTGATGAGTTTCATGAAGTTTGTGACTTAAGTGGGCTTATTGAATATCATATTGGTTTGGAATCTTTAAGTATGAGGTTTCGTTGAGTTCTTGCGATGAGGATCTTGTGTTTGAGTATTATTCTTGGGCGATTTAGGGCAGATTTTATTGTAATTATGTTGGGTCTAAGAATCCAAAGGAGTTTGAGGGAAATGTTTTGATTCTAGAGGAGTTAGATACGAAATTGAAGCAAGAAAACTCGTCAGAAATCTGGGCAGGGGGTGGGGCGATGCGCCACTTAGTGCTCCCCAAACCATCTTCTGTAATATAGAGATTGGCGCCCTGTGCCACTCAGTGCGCCAGGGTCGTCTGCCCCCGTCCTGTTTCCGTCGTTTGATCCGTCTGAGTTTTTTTAAGGTGTACCTTAATTTACTCCTTTCTGATTCTAACTACTCTAAACTACATCTAAACATCGAGAGATTCTTCATAAAATGAATCATAACCCTAGAATTCATAATTCAAATTCAAGGTCGACTTAAGAGAAAAGTCTTGAGAGTTCGTTCGAGTCATTTTAAGAAGTCTTTTACAAATTTTTTTAAAACTTGTTTAAAGACTTGAGTGCTTGAGTTTGAGGATGAGAATTTCAAAATGAATATATGGGACTAAGTATTTCCAAGAATAAATATTTTTACATTTAAAATGAGAGGAAACATCGGTTTCCAAATGAGTTCATGAGGAGT
This sequence comes from Solanum chiquidenum, assembly GCA_029582725.1. Taxonomy (NCBI): domain Eukaryota; kingdom Viridiplantae; phylum Streptophyta; class Magnoliopsida; order Solanales; family Solanaceae; genus Solanum; species Solanum chiquidenum. The sequence continues at coordinate 8,480 of JAJOOS010015141.1, forward strand.
TTTTGAGTATAATCTATTTTAAGAGAACCTTTTGAGTAATAATCTCAAAGCTTGAGAATGAGGAAATGTTTTTAAACATATGAGCTGAGTATATTTTTGAGAGTAGTATTGAGCACCGATATGGGGACGATTTCATACAACTCAAAGTCCTCATAAATCATGTAGCCAACGTGGGTAGAAAAGGGTCATACTTTTTAGATGATTCCTTATTATTTTTTAAGCATAGCTTAGTGGATCCACTTAGTTGAGAATGTCTTATACTCCGGCAAGGTATAAGATAGTTCTGACAGTGTGGGCGAGACGATGTATCATTATATAGCTCATAGTGATGGTTGTCGGTTAGAAAATCTCCCAAATTGAGTTATTTTGTATTTTACATACAAACTGAGTTATTATTGTATTTTAAATACATTGAGTTGTTATCTACCGTTTAAAATGCTTTATATAAACTGCATGTTTATTGTTGTTTTTATACTGTATTAAGTTGAGTATCCATGAGTTGAGGTTGAGTCGAGTAGAGTTGAGGTGAGTATGTTTCCTTCTTTCCAAGTTCAAGCTTTTATGTTATGTTCAATATTCACCTTACATGCTCGTACATTCAATGTACTGATGTCGTTTGGCCTACATTATTTCATGATGCAGATACAGGAGATCAGGGTCATCAACAGGTGATTCGTTGATACCATTTGCAGTTCCGGAGTTGTTTGGTGAGCCTCCTTACTTTCGGAGGATCCCTTATTTATTTCCATCTATTTCAATTTTATTAGGATGATCGGAGGTCTTGTCCCGACATCTCTCATAGTATTAGAGGCTTCATAGATCGATAGACATTAGTAGTTAAGAATTATGTTTTATTTTCTATTGTTAATGTTCTAGACTTGAGTTGCCCTTGTGGCCAGTTTGAATATTTCTAAATGTTCTAAGTTTAAGCATTTAAGGCATTTGAGTTAAAACTTTATATTTGAGTTATCTTATGTTGAGTAAGTCTTCCGCTGAGAGTTGAGCCAGGCAAAGGATTCGCTTGGGGCCAGCAATGGTACTCTAGTGCCGGTCACGTCCAAGGTGTAGGCTCGGGGCATGACATCGTAGCAGTAGAAGAAGTCCAAAAAATTGGTCCTCTTAAAATGAGAGGAAATCCCTCTATTTATTGACAACAAAGGGTGGTGTGAAACAATGCTTATTGTGCCTTACCAGAAAAGCCACAACCCTTTGAAAAGGTCGCAACCTTTCATAAAAGTCGCAACTCTTCATAAAAGTCACAACTCTTCATAAAAGTCGTAATTTTTCATAAAAGTCACAACTCTTCATAAAAGTCACAACTCTTCATTTTCCTTTCACACCTTTTAAAACTCAACAAAATTAATGTAAAGACACAAGCTTTAAGTGAAAACATGAAAGAATCAAGAATAAGTACAAATCAACCAAGAAAAAAAATACTATTAATAAAACTTGAAACACTATTACACAAACACCTTCTTCTTCTTTTTAACCAGGAAGGATTAAATTTGTCTTATCATTGAGTAGAACAAATTTTATTTTAATGTTTCTCCCTCTTAAAAAAAGAAGAAGCATATGTTTGTGTAATAGTGTTTCAAGCTCTATTGATAGTCTTTCTTTTGGTAGATTTATATGTTGTTGATTCTTTCATGTTTTCTCTTTAAGTTTGTGTTTGTCTTAATTTTTTATTTTTCTCTCTTTTAAACTTGTGAGGTTCTTAATTTTGCACTAAAATTGGTTTTTGATTGTGTAGTGAAAATGTTTTACTTTTTTCAAAAAAAATCTGTTGTGATTGATTGAGTAGGTGATAAGAAATTGCCTAGTTTTTTAGATAAAGATTTAGGATGTGTTAATCACTCCTTGTTAGTCGGTATTGAAAATAAAACTAACATTTGTATATTTCTCTGTAACTAAATTTACTTGTATGTATTGAAGATGTTTCTATGAATGGAAAACTAAAGTATTTGTGATCAGCTAGCATGTTTGATCTATGGATTAGAATATTCAGACATGTTAAATCTATATGATGTTTAGTTAAACATATTTTGTGACTATATTTGTTGAGAAAAAAATATCTATTCAAATGATAGTTTATATATGATGGTGATAAGAAAATATGATAAATATATCCTGACAATTATTTGAGAGAGTTGATTTGCTTGTACGGAATGATAATTAATATTGTATGCCAAAAACAACCAATTCTAGCCCTTCTTTGAGATCAGTGGAATATTGTCACTCATCGATGTGGGGTTACATGTGTATAATTTTTGGAGAATTAATTAAATAAACAATTACTCGTATTTATATAGTTGATGCTAACTTGTTTGAGACTGAGATAGTATTATTGTTCTTATTATTTTCTTTTTTCAATTTGCTAAACATAATATTTGCCATACCAAGATAGACAATTGTCGTCTTGAGATTATATTGATTTAGGGTGTGTTTGGACTCAGGGGCGTCTCAACATAATTCGAGGCCTAAAGCAAAATTTTAATTAGAGGCCTAAAATTTAAATAAATTTTATCTGTATTTATTTATTTTTCTAAATTTTTAGATGTGAATTATTACTTAATATCTTTTTTATAACTGATTTTTTCAAATACTTCTTTTAAGGGAAAATTACGCGTATAAGCAAACATATACTAGTTAATTACTTAACATAGCTATAGTTTGCCTTAATTACAATTCGCAATCTACTTTTAGCTATAATTACGCGACTCAGCCTTTTAGTTTTGTATAATTCGCACTTTTGTATAATTCGAAATTTGTGTAATATAATTTGTGTAACTTTTGTATAATTCAGAATTTGTATAATATTATTTGTATAACTTTTGTATAATTCAGAATTTGTATAATATAATTTGTATAACTGTTTAACTTCTGATGTTAGTAATTATATAAATTCGTTGTTTCGAGTTTATACAAAAATAACTGAATTATACAAGTGTACCCGCGAATTATACAAATGAGACAGCTTAAACTGTAGCTACAACCTGTAAATATGCAAACTATAGCTATGGAGCATAATTAAGTTTATTATAGTGGCTATTTGAGAAAGTTCCTCTTCTTTTAATTATTATTTTTAGGTAAGATTTTATCAATTCAACATTGAAAAACATCATTTTATTGAGACAATTATTATATGAATTGATAACATAATTCTATAAGTAATAAGTTGATAAATTTTAAATAAAGATACGAGTTAGAATCATAGAATCTGATTCAAAAAGTTGATAACATGGTATACCCTACTTTAATATGAAAAGTTACGAAGAAATAAAAAAAAATTGTAATTCACTTTGTTCAACACTTTTCGACTATTGATTCATATTTTTGACTGAGTATTACTCTAACTATCAAAGATTTGAAGAAATAGAGTGTAAAAGGAGTTAAAACGGATAAATAATGTGAGTGTTAGCGAAGAAAATATAAGAATCCAAAATAATATTTTCTTGATTACTTCTATTTTAATGGGGTTAAGAAGATTAAAATAATATATATATACTATCTCTATTGTTGATTTCATATTTTTTTTTCACTCTTTGTGATGTTGGTTTAATTAGTTATTATAAATAAACTTATTTTCTCATGTTTTATTGGTGAGTAGGTGTTTGGTTGGTGAATGAAAATATTTTCGGTGTAAATGCACGTTTTGGAACTCCTTTTACTTGTTGTGATATGGTATATTCATCCTTCCTTTGCGTGATTTCGTTAATTAATTTGACAGATGAATTGAGGAGTATCTGCAAGATGAGGAAAACCTCTGTATGTTGTGTTACGAGAGGGGAGGGGGGCGAAACATTGGATTCTTTGATAGCAAAGGAATTCTTTCATCGCGAAATCTGAATAATAATATCCATTACTTGAAGTGCTTCTTTCATCAGGAGACACTTGATTTTGCATATGACCAATTGAGATACTAGGGAACAATATTCTCAATTTCTTCATTCTTAGCCTATTTTTGTACTCATTCTAGGGTCTTTAAGACAAAGAAAATAGATTCATAAGTTTGATTCCTTGTATAAAACACACGTCTAAGAAATACTCGGGTGTAGGGATGGATTGATTAACAAAATGGCAGTATGTATTCATTTTAATTGTTGTTTAAATGATTATTATGTGTTGAGAGATTACTTCTCACATGTTACTTTTATGCCTTTTTTTTCAAATGAATGGTTGAGTTTCGAAGGGTTTAAGCTCCTCTATTTCAAGATGACATGATTTTAGGAACTTGCAGTTCGACTTTAGTATCCAGTAAAGCATATAGATGATATGGGTAAATGGTAATCACATCATCCCTCACTCAACTCTTTTTTATCCGTACTAAGGTCGGATATTTATCACATTTTTAACCTGCCCATTTGCCAAGCGCGTTAGTGAGAACATATTTATATAAAAGTAGTATCCTATATGACGAAAACTTTTTACTCCTATAAATATCCAACGAAAACCAGTACAGGTTCTCATAATGTATCCAGATTTGCCACCTTCATAGGATACACATCCATATAACACGAGCTCCTATTTGTCTCAATGTAGAATATGCAAAAACAGGCACTGTTCCTAACAATGGCTGAAGATCAACACCTGTTGAGCTCCATTTACAGCTATTCAGGCACTGTCACTCACCTTAGTGTGGTGGTTCTATCCCTCTGTCTTTGTTCTTTACTCCATTTTTTAAACCAGCAAGTACAGACTGCTACTATCTTACTGAAAACCAAATGGTCGATCCTCAAACACTAGAGTTGTATCCCTGCCCTAGAACAAGCAACTTTAACTGCCGGAACTTGAGACATCATCCTTGAGCCGCATATACTGAAGCTAAAGAACACACATTTACGTCACTGACTTGGATAGGGTGTATTTTTTAATAAAATCTCCAAGAGAACGATCATTATTTTCCTGTGTAGGAGGGTTCACACTTGACCTATATCACAGAACAGGGTCATAGGTTCAGTCTACTGAGTTGGAAAATTGGAAAAAGCTTAGCACAACGGATTCATTCATTAAGAAGGAACCAAAGATGAATTATCCCATTGATTACAGGTAGCCACACTTCCAAAAGTCAAGAATAACTTGACCTCAGCTCAGTGTCTCTGGGTGTAGATGAGGTTTTTTTAAGGCTCTTCTTCAAGTTATGCGATCACTTTGAGTATTTTGATATGAGGGCATTGTTGAATAGAACAGTTTAAGGTCCGAGCAACAAGGAAACACCACATTCAAAGGGGAGATCATGCTTCATTCTGAATGGAAACTGATCCAAAGAAGAAAAGGAGGAAAACAGGTATTTTTACCATTAAGGTTCTGAAAGATACAAAAACTTTTCGTGTTTGGCATTATGTTCGGTATCTTCTACATGTTTCAACGGGTTGAGAGGGATGATCCGCTGATAGTTGCCTGTATCGGTGTCCTAGATAAAATGCCGTCAGTATCCACATCAAGCAGACCTGAAAGAAGAACCAAAGTTACGTTGAACATTCAACCTTTATTTCTCTGAGGCTTTTCAATCACTAAATAGAAGTGTGCAGTAGTGTGTATCCACTATCCAATCATCTGGAATTGTATAAATCTAAAACGATAATTGCAAGACATTAAGAGTAGTGTTGTCAAGGAGGGCTTTACTTACAGGCAGGGCATATAGAGAAACAGCTGATGCCTTGCCACTGAGAGTGCTGAAGAGTAGCTTGTACATTGCAGCTGCTGTAGCATCCCCAAGTCTTTGAACAATCACATCTATGCATACCTGCATAGACACGTTGGCATACCACAAAAAGAAACAATAGAATCATTCTACTGCTAGGGATATTCAAGTGACACTTATAACCACAACAATCCTTTCAAGTGTCATGAAACACTTGTGCAGACCTAATAAAATGATGTTAACCTACTAGCTTTGCTATATCCTATCAAAAAGATTTTTAAAATTGGAAATCAAGATTTGCTACAGACAGGATATTCACAATTCAGGCTGCTGCTAATATGTAAGATGGAACAATGATAATCTTTCAGGTCACTGTTTCTGTAACATACCTTTGCTTTATACTTCTCGTCCTGTGAGACAACAGTGAAAAGAAGCTCCCTTGCAGGCCTGGTAACGACGTATGTGACCACCTATCGTAAAAGACAAAAAATATGAGGGTCAATTGCAGAAGTGTATGCCTACTTATCTTTTATTCGTCACAAAACCTGTTGGCACGGCTTATTCAATACACCTTGACTTTTCTTTGTTCTAATTATCCACCGCATACTTGGGTTTTTGATAGCCTCAACCCCTTGGATGGTGATGCAGGAAAGAGTGTGGATATACTCTCTTCTAAGGGAATGGAAGTAAAGAAAATTGAAAAATTAGCTTCCGAGTGAGGTACTTTCCAACCATTAATTGCCACATAGATAGTCTATTTGTTCCAATTGTCTCTTTCTCCTTGCTGCTTCATAATATACAAGGCATATTTTAACCCATCTTTGAACTTCTTTTTATTTCTCCTTTCAAAGGAAAAGTTTATCTGTTTCAACTGTGTATTTCTTCTTTCTCATACCAAAAATGTAAAAGAATTGGCTGAACACCATTATTTTTAGCCAAACAAAAAGTTTTAGCTACAATAATGGCTTCTAATTGTATATTTCTTTCTATTTCTTCTTTGGCTACAATAGCTATTATTCCTGTTCAGTATTATTATTTAAGACAAATCTGTGAAGAACATAGTTGAAATTTCATTATTTTTAGCCAAATAGAAAAAGTTTTAGCCAAAATAATGAAGTTTCAATTGTGTATTTCTTTCTGTTGCTTCTTTAGATGTGATGTCTATTCATTTCAACTATGTAATTTTTCTTTTTCGGGACAAATCTGTAAAAAAAAAATTGGCTAGAACTTCATTATCTCTTGCCAAATAATAAAAGCTTTAGACAATATAAATATATAATAGAGTACCAACAGTGTAATTCTTTTTATTTCTTTGGTAGCTTTGTATATTCCTCAAAAGAGAGTACTAAAACTGTACTGGTCAATATTTACACATGTACTTCAAATCCTACTATCTTTTCCTAAATTGAGTCTGGTACATCAATTACGGAGATAGTATCATTCGAGTATAACTGATTACACCAAAAAAAAAATAGAAGCATAAAACAATATAGCTCGACTTTTTGCATACTGTTTGTTCTCTATACTATCAAAAGTTCTAGGTCTTGTATCCTGTTATATATCCTCTAGTATCCCACCAACAGAAGACAATAGTAGATCATTGAACTCCTCAAGGGTGAAACTTCATCTTTAGAAGACAATTAAATGACTGTGAGATTCAGAGGGTAGCAGATTTTTTCAACACCACTGGTCAAGGCATTTTGTGGTGGAAAGGCAATCAGAAGGGTAGTTTTAAGGTGGGCTATGCATACAAAAACCACCCCAATCAGCCTCACAGTCACTGGAGAGGAATCTGGAAGTCAGAAATCCCACTCAAAGTGGCCTGTTTTGTCTGGTTGTTAGCCAAAGAAGTTGTACTGACTCAAGACAACTTAAAGAGGAGGTGGATACAATTACGTTCTAGATGTTTTTTTTTGTGGGGAAATTGCTGAGACAGGCAAGCATCTCTTTCTACATTGCAAGATCACTTGATCCTTCCAAAATTCTACATTGAAGCCTACCTGCTTCATGCCAAACATCCTTCCAAATTCTGTTCTCTCCATTCCCGACTTTGATCTTTGTGTTAGCATTAAACTCATGTCACAGAGATCTAATGGATCTCCCTACACTGACCCCATATGGTGTAGTCACCTCTTTGGTCATCCAGTTGTCTTCCTCAACATATTTTGCGTTAATGACTTCCTTCCACTAGGTCTGCTCTTCATTATTGAACTTCCACAGCCATTTTATCCTAAGGGTTTTGCTCTAATTCATCAAGTTCTTTATTCGCGGACCCCAATGCTTCTTTCCCACTATCACAGCATCCCATTTAACCAAGTTGTAGCCTTAATTCTCACTGTTTCCTTGCCAGAGGAATTTTCTTCTCATTTATCCAACCTATTGATTACCCTCTTGGGAATTGGGAATACTAACATCATATAGATTGGTAGTGAATCAAGAACATAATTAATCAAGGTCAACCAGCCACCCCTAGAGATATGTTGTGATTTCCATCTTGCTATTTTTATTCCTTCTTTTCTTTTGATGCAATGAACTTTTGTTTCCAACTTATATTTCTTATCAATTCCATAAAGAGTTTATTATTAGGGGTGTGTATAATTTGGATTAACTCAAAAATCAAACCAAACCAATTTTTTTTGTTATTTAATATTAGGAGTGCAATTTGTTGACTTGTTCCATTATGCTTTTGTAGGAGACTAGGAGTGTTCGGCTATCTCATCAAACATATATATATTGTTATCCTAGCAGTGTTGTCCACTATTTCAATCATGTGAATTGAATTTAGGAAAAGTATTAATTTAAGAGAATGTCATTACCACTTCTCATTCTTTATAATAGTTATTCTTTTTTTTGTCATTTAAATATAACTATTTAATTATATTAGATCTGTGTTTTCTTATATGACGCAACTGAAAAAAAAGTAAAAATTGAACCGAAAAGAGCAAAACCGAATCAAACCAAATTTATTTTGATTCAGATTGGATGACATTTTATCAAAACCATAAAATGAAAAACAGAAACCGAATGATGCAAAACAAAACCAAAAAATCGGATGCACAGTCCAATCCATTATATTCTGTCAAACGAAAAAAAATCGCCTCAATAATGGAGTTGCTAACTCTTTTACAAATTTGGCCCGAAAAAGATGATCCAAAATTCAATGAGTATAAAAAGAATTTTATTTTTAAAAATGACACATCGACAAAGAATCCACATGGCAGCGCGTGGGTCTCACCTCCATCAGGTGAGATTGGTCTATAGGGAAAGAAGGAGGTAATGAGGACTACGGAAAGTTTAGGTGTGGACTAAGTGCCCATTTGGATTGGCTAATTTTAGGTGTTTTTAAGCCAAAATAGAATTTAAGCAGTTTTGTAGTGTTTGGGTAATCTAAATAAGTGCTTATAAGCACGCACTTATAAGCCAAAATAACAAAAATTCTAACTTGTGACTTTCGGCAATAAGTCATAAGCCAAAAGTTGATCCACACAGGCTCTAAATAAATTGTGCCAAGTTTATGGGGTAATAATGTATTCTGCCAACTAAAAATTGTATGAATGCCAGAATGGCGTTCCTCTTTTACAACTTCTCGTCATTATTTTTATTACTTTTCTTTAGAGGTTGGGAAAAGGATGTAAGGAAAATATACCTTCCTCAGGGTTTCTGAGATGGCCACTGCAATCCATGTGGGCCATACTGCTAAAGCAATTAGATTCGCGAAGGCAACAAAAGGTGCAGAGCAAATGGCTAGAGTAACACCAGCAAAAGTAAGGATGCGCCCCTGCAACCAAGTGGTGAATAAGGACTTTTAAAACTTGTGACACTAGAGATACCAATTAAAATGAATCATGTTGTAACATGTTGTGAATGTAGAGATGTAAAAAAAAAGAAAGGGAACTGCAGTTCAAGAAAATAGGAAACTGATCAACTTAAAAAACTGTCCTAGATATCTTATCACTTTAAAATTCTACTTACTCTGACTTTGCATATATGGGAATTCTTTGTAGATCCTTCAAAATAAACTTCTAACTCACTAGGAGCTGACATTACCCAACAAGATATTAACACTCTTACACACCCCCAAGTGATAGAAATAGTTTATGTTCTATGGTGGAACTCAGATAAGGAAAGTGATGTGAATGACAAGAATATTTGGAGAGGAAGAAGCCTTCACCACAGGCTCCAGTCAGAACCTCCATCACATTTGAGAGTAGATAAGAGAAGTTTTAAATTAGAGTTGTTCAAGTAGCATGTAGAGATTGTATACACTTCGACAAATTGGAGAAATTGAATATCCCCTCAAACCCCTTTCCCTCAGACACACAAAAGGGAGAAATAGGATTAGCTTCATGATTGAACTTTTGCATGTTATATACATCTACACCATACCGTCAAAGTGAGCTGTCCAGCAAGGATAAAAATAGCAATAAAACTATTGATCTGTGCAAATAATCTTCTTCTACCAGTGGGATCTGTTACTGCAGCAGCAATAACAGTTACTTTCTGCAAAAGAGTCAAAAGGTTGGGGGTGAGGCTGCAGTAACTATAAGTGGGTTTTTCATAAAGGCGGTCATCTATGTGAGATTAGTAAATCACATAAATACACCACATTACAGATCATGTGATCCATTTTGTCACTTAATAAAAGGAAATTCTTCTCATACCTGAAAGTAAAAAAAGGAGGACACAACTGCACTCAGCCAAAGGAATAATGATACGTGCAACAAGTAAGTCGAAGAAAGAATGAGCTTGAGCCCATCCAATATAGCCCAGAACTGAGGTTTTGCTACAGAAGCTGGCGATTTTGGGGAAGTTGTTCTCTGTGTGAGCCCTGGTATATTCTCGGCCTCTTCAGCTTGATCGGTATCAGCTTCCCTAAAACAAAACGCAAAAGTTAGAGACTACAACAACAGCAACATACCCGGTATAATCCCACAAAGGTTAGAGAGTACTTGATTATAATAATCTTTTTGGGTGGGGTGGGGTGAGGAAGGGGATAGAGAAAGTAAGTCATGCAAGGACATTCATATAAAGTGCCTCCTTTCCATTGCTAGTATGTGTACTCACTTCATTCTTCCTCTATATCAAAAGATGTATATCTAGAAAGTTAATAGTATCCAATAGTTTTATACTTCGCAGCGTGTGTCTTCTTTTTGTTTATACATTTATGTTGATAACTGAGAAATCCCAGAAGGACAAAGGTGCACGATTTGAAACTCGGTGTATAATGGACCCATCGCTATGTGAAATCTTCTTTTTAGTAACAAATCATCCTACTTTTTCACGTTTCAGCTATATATTAAATATACTATCACCAAGCTAGAAGTCACCCCTTGTCTCCACCTTTCATCCTCCTATTTCCTTTTATAGATACGTAATACTTCATTCCTCACAATTTAAGTGGGGTATCTAACAGGATATGGAGTTTAAGAAAGCAAGACTTAATTTTTAAATCTTGTTTTCTGAAACAAGTCAAAGATATTTGTGTGCGTATAAATCATCTCATTAACGGCAAAATGGGAAGCTTAAATTTAAATTATTTTTAAATATAAAAAGGTGTCATTCTTTTGGGACAAACTAAAAAGGAAAATGTGCGACATAAAATGGGATAAAGGGAGTGACAAATAAGGCTAAACTCATTGACAGACACCTAAAGTTGGCACCATTTTTCATTTAGACACCTCAACTAAGACTTGTACCATTTAAACACCTATAGTAGGGTTTGATTGTGTCTTGCGGTGGCTCCTAAAGTGAAGAAAGCCACTTTTCAATCAATTACGACTCCTCATTTAGATATTGATAGTGTCCCAGAAGTTCTTGGAAAAATGAAAACTTCTTGAAAGAAGCTTCGACCAATGTATCTTCCACATCTTAGATTCAATCCTATTCGAGAATCAAGCGTCGAAACATCTAGAAGGGTTCGCTTATAGTGATTCAAGTATAGATACCTCCCGCCCCTTTCTAAAATACTAAAACAAAAAACCTTTTTGAAACTTCTTTTGAATTTACCTTTCTTATTATTCCACCTAGATTAATCTAAATGGACAAATTGATTAGGATGACTAATTCCATAGGTATAGAAATATCATTATTTGATTGATCTAAGTTCATGCAATTTATTAATAAAACTGGAAAAAAAAATTATTCATTTTTATTATTTATTTATTTATTATTAATATTTTGGTCAATCGTTCAATAAAATCAACTGAAAGGGAAATCATTTCGTCCTTTTTTTTTATTTAATTACACGTCGTAAACCTATACAACAAGAATTATTGACAAAAATTCTTATATTCAAATTGTTTTAACAATGAATTAATAATTCTCTCTAATCTATATAGTTCCTTCTTGTACAATCATCTGATGAAGTCTCATCGAATAGCTCTTCCACTTCCAATGGTCACATGTCATTTCACGGTCCGTTGACTCACTCGTAGAAACCTGAGGAGGCCACTATGTCTACTGGTCTAGTTCACGAGTGGGTTCACGAACCGTCATTCCATTTCATGGCCCGTGAACTATTTCAAAAAAAAATGTTTTTGTAATTTGTTCGTGTTTTCTATAGTTTTTTTTTTGGAAACTGGTCAATGTGTATTCCTCAGCATTAAGGACATGTTGGACACCATCAAAAAGTGTTAGATAAATGTACTAACAACTATACCCCGCAGGTACCATAACTCCAAAATCTCGACTACGACGAGGGGGGAAGGCCTGAGAGATTGCTTCCCGCTTGCGAAATACTCCGGACTCGGAGGTAGAAGAACAACCACAGTTGAAGCCTTGCACCACAAGGTTGCAAGCACGGCAGCAACAAGCACCCTCTCCCCAGTCTGAAGAGGGAGGGTAGACCTGTACTTCGAGCAGCTTGAGTGAGTTCGGGGGATGCTAGTTCCGGACGTATAGGGTCACCGAGCGACAGGGACGAGTCTATGGCCACAACCTCCTCTTCAGAAAAAAAGAGGCAACTTGAGATCAGGGGGAAGAATTCCCAACACAGAGAAGACCTCCGGTGGCAGGTTGATGGCATGAGAGAGATATTCTACGAGGGGCTCCTAACCAATCAGAGGGGTAACATCAAAAGGAGTGTGTTGGATGAGATACATATCAGATCCTCTGATTTGGTAGAGATGCCCGAGTTTCAGGCTTTTTTTATCATTATGTATTGGGTTGATGCGCCAACCTCCAGGTGAGTACAACCCCATCTTGATCTGCGAATTCTACTCCGTATATACAACCACTCTTATTAGTACGCGGAAGAATAAGGAGTTTACCAAGGGCCAGCAACCACTGGACAGTGTGCGGGAGCGACAAGTGTCAGTTAATATTTCAAAATGCACCGTCCAGCAGTCTATATTTGTGCCAGATTATGAGGTGCCGCTTAACACAGTGGAGTTCAGGTACAAGTTAGAGGGTCAAAGGATTTAGATTGGCTGGCTAGCATCGGTGCTGACAAGTAGAACGTCGGCCTAGTGGACTAAATGATAAGATCTTGATCACCAAGGGATCCCTCAGTTTTACGGCGAAGTTCTGGTGGGCGATTGTACGCCTACACTTGATTCCAACTACGGCCGACAATACACTCACTCTAGATCGGGCCATGTCGGTTGCTAGCCTCATGTCGAGGTTTACTGAAAATTTAGCCCAAATTATAGTGGAGGAGATCCGAGAGCTTGCACTGCGATTTGGGACCTAACTCCTATACCCTTGATTAATCGCATAGTTGTACACTGTACAGAGAGACTCAGGTGCCTATATTGGTGGGTGTGGACCAGTCGGTGCAGGTGATTCACGTCCAAGACACTATTAAAAATTTGCGACGAGTCGAACCCTATTCCTAAGGGAAAGACAACACCGTCCACTTCAAGGGATCTATTGTTGGAGGAGTTTCCCGAAAAGAGTGAGCAGGTAGAGCCTTCGGCCATAGGGGAGACAATCGAGCCACCATCAGAGACAGATCCCACTACTGCTCCCAAAATAGTCCCCAGATATGTGCTTGCCCTTAATTTCTACGTTACTATCATCGGACGGTCAGATTAGGATCACAGACTGTCCTATCTCTAGTCAACCAAAGATCTGCAACTTAGCGAAGTGGCTCTCAAAACTACGGTCCAATCGACGAACAGTCAATTGATTCCATGAACTGTGGAATGACTCGTGATCCTCTGCGAAGACCAGACCTAGAAGACAGAATCACAGTTGACTCCTGCTTTGACGGATCGTCAATCTGTTTGACGGTCCGTGAATTGGTGTGGCGGCCTAAGTTTTCCTATTTTGTTTAGGATAGGAGTGTCGTTTATAAATACTTGTTTTAGGTTCTCTTTTGGATGTTACTTAGTTTGTTGGATATGTTGTGTACGTTAGAGTTGAGAAAGATCCATTAATCATTTTTCTTGATTCTCGGTGATTTTTGCTACTATTTTGGCATTGTTTTATGGTTAATACAAGTTTGTTTCTTCTACTCATTTGTTACATGTTATTTATCATGAATTCTTCTAAGTCTTATGATTTGAATTTTGCAAGTATGAGTAGCTAAACTCCATAACTAGGGTTGTGGGAACCATGATGGATTAACGAATGTAGGTTAAAAAAACTAGTGATTCTTGAATGGTGAAACTGCATGTATTGTTATTCTCTTCACTTAATTACTTTGGACGGTATTAAGCATTAGAACTCGCCATAAATCTTAACTTGCTTGAAAAAGAAGTCAAGGTTAGGAAAAGAGATTAACAACGTAGACTTGAGGCTACTAACTTCATCTAATGATTTAAGCTCTCACAAGGATAATCAATCTGAAACCATTAAGAAGCTTGATACATTAACATTTGTAGGCCGAAAGGATATAAACTGATATTCATCTAATTGGGTCAAAAGACTTTTGTTAAACTCTTATCGTTAGTTTTGCATGCATATCGCCGAGATAGATCACTAATCGCATCAACCTGTTAAGTTATGAAATCATGGGGAACATAGTCATAGCTCACTCTCATTATTTGAAGACAAGAAACTAACTTTCACCAAAGTGGTTATTGATAACACAAGATACAAGTAGTTTTACTTTTCATATTGCAAAAACCCCTTGAAATAAAGACTACCAGCCGGATAACCGCACCTGACATATTTCTCACCATATTCTCTGTGGGATTCGACCCCAACCTTGATTGGGTTCTATATTTGACAGCTACCGCTTTATATCTCATTTTAGAGGTGTAATTTGGGCATATCACTGTCCAGAGATGCCTTCAATAGGTAAAGTGTAGAGGAAGAGCATGTCCAGACTGATTTACAATCATTCTTATGGTTTGTTCTTAAGGAGTTAAATAATGTCATCCTCTTTATACTCCTGGACTATCAAACTGTACAGATAAAGATCAGGTTCATGGTAACTTGTGAGTACAATGCATATCTCTTTTTTCAGTTTGTTCATATAAAAAAGCATTTCCTGCTAAATCAAACACCTCTGTATCCCAAAAAAGAAAATGAAGGGAGCTGAAATAGAGAGATCTATATCAAACTTACACCATGACTCAACTAGACTAGACAAATTATGCTATCGTAGAGAGAACTTTCACTAATAAAGAAGATCACCATCCAGAGAAAGATGAGACAGCAATGCAACAGAAAACCAGGAATAACAGGGTAAGAAACCTGAGACAACCATCCTAAGGCTAATAGGGAGAGAAAGAACAGTAATTGCTTGCATGGAAAGAGATATCGAGGGAGCTTAGTGAGCTGATTGTACAATTAGATATCTCTTTTCATAATCTCATCTACTGGAAAATTCTATTGCTAAAAAAACCTAGTGATAATACTTGATCGAGGTAGAACAAGAAGAAAACCTGATGGGAAATAGTTCTTCAGGAAGTTGTAAGACGTCTTTCTTGATTCCTTTTGATGACAGTGCAGCAAGTTCCATGAGAACCGCTGAAACAAGAAGTAAATCTGCAAAAAAACAAAAGGGAACTACTAAGAAAATAGAAAACAATAAAGCCTCAGGAGAATAATAAGAATAAGGAAGCAAGATAATCATAAAGAGATACACACGCGGTCCTAACCAAGCCATTCCTGTGGCAAATAACGAACCACACAGCTGGCCTAGTGTAGCACCAGCACCAATAAACCCAAACAATCTTGAACCTGACTGTATACAGGAAAAAAATATAAACTGTATCTCAAATTGCTACCATGAAGTGTAAAAGCAATATCATGATCTATTAAGTCCGTTCAAATTAACGAATCAATTAGAAGCACAATTACCTCACTATCCATCACATCAATAACTCTAGCCCAAGTTGAAGATATAGTAATTAGATTAAGCAAAGCAACCTGAGAAACAATGAAGCAAGAACCTTATTCAGGAAACAAACACCAAAGAAATGACAAAAAACTAACTATTGTAATAGTTGAGAATTAAAGCAAACGCATTTACCCAAAGAAACAGGCCAATTCTCACTGACACGTAGAACCACCCATGGTTGCTCCAACTCGACGAGTTTGGAGTATTCATGTGACTCACCTCCACTTTTAACTCCTGTTTTAAAGTTGAGGACACTGAGAGCAGTCCCTGCATTATTGCCATTTTTAAATCATAACAGTTGCATCGTCAAAAGGGTTGCTGCCAAAATCATGAAGTTGTACCTTTATATTAAATAGTGAACTCCCAGGAGTAGAAAAAAGCCACAGTATGTAGAACGCAACAAGTGTGACCCCAAAAAACCTGTGTATCAAGACCAAAGCCTGGAATTTAAAGAAGGGACCATTACAGATGACATTTAAAAAGACCCAAAACAAACCTAAATCAGCTTCTAACACTCCAAATTGGTCTCACCACACAAGAAAGCAGTAAGTAGCTGAACCTAATTCATAGCATTCAACAACAAAAAGAGTGTCTATAAGTAGCTGAACCTAATTCATAGCATTAGACAACAAAAAGAGTATCTATAATTTGATATCCTTATGTTGTAGAGTATCAAGATTTGCAATTTCTTTCTTCTCATCAATCATTATTAGCATAGCCAGATAATTCGGCGTCGTAGAGGAATTCAATATTACTCTCAAATGACACCAACTAGACAAAAAAGCATCATTTATCAAATACATCAGTAAAACAACAATTTCACAGGTTTAATACAACACTCTATTGCGGTCAAACAGAAACCATCAAAAGACAACTACTTCATGCTTAATACTGAACGGAGGCATGGAGGAGTTATTTCAAATGCAAATGGGGAATAGATTGTAGGCTTTGTTAAAAACCTAAGCTTAGCACTCCAACAGGGTCTAAAACTAGCACTTAATGTAAATTAATTCCACTGGAAGTATCAAATATAGTCTCGTAAGAAGTGTTTAACTTGGTTTCAACAATTTTTAACATATTATTTCATATGAAGAACTTTTTATCTATGATTCTCCTCCTCTACTTGTGTAAAATGACAATAAATATAATAGAGCAATGAAAGAAGGAATTAGCGAGTTACCTTTGACTTGGAAAGATTAGGCAATGAAAAGATTAAGGTGGAAAGAGGGGCAGCAAAGAGTGTGAGTATCAAGGATCCCACAAACAAGCTGGGTAGATTCCCCAATCCCAAAGATATTGCCCCTTCATCACGTAAAGGAAGAACCACAAAGTATGCGCTCAAAATCTGCATATATCATTAAATTCATTTAAAAAATAAGAAAAACGCCAACAATATGTTTATGAGTGGGCAATTGAATCGATACTTACAAAGAAAAAAGTGGAGGAAGAGTAAAGCAATGCGGAGAGCTCGTGAGGAAGAAGAGTAACGAAAATGGAAACAAATGCCTCAATTCGATCTCTGCCCACCAAAATCATCTCATCTCATGCTCGATCAACGAATACAAATACACACAAATCTCACAAAGCTCTCACTGTCAAGATCTGCTTATTGCGACTCTTTGAATGGCTAATTGGGTTTGTCAAATTCATATGAGCTAAGCTTAATCTTCTTTTCTTCCCCTTGACCCAAATAGCCGGAATTCGTCAACTTTCGAGTGCAAGTCAATTATAACACCTTGTTTGGATGGTTGTTATCATTCTGTATTACTCCCTCCGTCTCATTTTATATGTCATTTTTTTACTTTGCACTTGCATTAAGAAATGACTTATTTAATATTTTATTAAGTCAACTTTATTAATAAATGACAAGATTAATTAATTATTCTATCAACGGTATAATAGGCAAAATATGGTAATTTATGCATAAATTTTATAAAATGACAAGTATTGTGGTTCAACTATTTATAGAAAGGAATGACATATAAAATGGGACGGAGGAAGTATATTATACTAGTAAAATTACGTGTGGAAATTTAATAACACGAAATTTATAAAACAGTACTTAAATC
This sequence comes from Solanum chiquidenum, assembly GCA_029582725.1. NCBI lineage: Eukaryota > Viridiplantae > Streptophyta > Magnoliopsida > Solanales > Solanaceae > Solanum > Solanum chiquidenum. The sequence goes on from JAJOOS010015141.1 coordinate 26,481, forward strand.
AATCATTAAAACTAAAACACTATATTATCTTACGTACAAAATTACGTTGTAACGAACATTAATCATGTGAAGGAAAATGAAAATTATAACATATTATCATTTATCCTTAATAACATAAGCGTAAATTAATAACTATAAAAAAACATATCAGGATCTATAAGAATAGAATGAAACAGAAAGGAAAAAATCGAGTCCACTGAATGCATAATGTCCCCTTATGAAAATTATTCCCCTCTAGTACCCGATGTTTAAGGGAATAGATTTTCTCATGATAGAACGATTATATTCACCAATGTATTGATACAAAAATAATGGTGTCAGTGAGCCACTCAACAGGAGCAAAGTACACGAATATTTAATTGTGTAGAAGATGATTGTAGTTTAGAATTTTTGTTGTTTTAAAATGAGAGGAAATCCCTTCATTTATAGACAACAAAGGATTATGTGAACAAATGTTTATTGTGTCTTATAGGAAAGGTCACAACTATTTGAAAAAGTTGCAACCCTTCGGAAGGGTCACAACCTTTCATAAAAGTCACAATTTTTTATAAAAGTCACAACATTTCATAAAAGTCGCAATTGTTCATAAAAAACCGTAACTTTACATAAAAGTCACAATTTTTTATGAAAGGGAAGACTAATTTTGAAAATAAACAAATTAAAAGGAAATCCAGGTTTGTGGTGGATTGTATTGTATTGTATTGTATTGTTACTTAAATTATATTTATATAGTCGGTGTGATTGAGTCATTACCTTAATATTTTCTTCTTATTCTGTTTTTACTTATTAATTTAATAATTTTATTTTTTCATTTATCGTGCATAGTAGATCAATTCTCATACACTATAATTTCTTGTAAGTTTATCATTTAAATTATAAATATATGACATTATGTAACAATGAAAAATGATGCAATGTATCAACTTTGTGATATGTTTTAGTATATATAGTTGTGGTCTGTATATATATTAAGGATCGTGATCGTTTTGTTTGCTACAGTTATAGGAACTATCAAGAATTCAGATTACATAAGAATGAATTACTGGGAGTTCAGTTTGAACACATTTATGAAAATTATTGAGAGTCTTGATTATGAAATTGATTTAGAGACTATTGAATTTGTGGGATCATGTTGATATGTGTGTAAAATTAAATTTATCGTTTACGAGTCAATAATTTGATACATCCCTACTATATGTATGTTAATATTGATTGAGATTATCGTTGTGGGTATCAGAATATGAGATTGATATTGTAATATGAGGCCCTTGGTGGAGTATTGTGCTCAATAAAATTTGTATCTTCATTTTAGATCGCAACTAACATAAGCATTGTGATTATTATGTGAGTTGCTGATGCATATTCCTTGAGGTTTGCAAGTAAAAGTTAGGTCTCATTTGTTTTTATGGTTTGAATCTGAATACATATCTTAATTTATCTCTAGATCTAAACACTAAAAAACTAAGAGAATTGTTATTTAACAAATATACATAATTTACTTATATATGTATAATAAAGGGAAAAATGATAAATATACCTCGTGAATTATCGTAAATGGTATCTAAATATCCTTCGTTATATTTTTAGGATGTTGATGTCCTTATCGTCCAAATTTCGGGGCGTATATACCTTTTCTACTAACGGCGGGACACGTGTCGCAATCTAAAACATTTGCACGATTTTTATTAAATTTTTACCCATTATTAAAAGATCCACCCATATTAATTAAAGGGGGAAAAACCTACCTTCCCCATCTGATGATAGATCGGCTTTAATATACTTCCGAACTATTATAAATTGTATGCATATACCCTCCGTCATATTTTTGGGACATTGATGCCCCTGCCGTCCAAAAAGTAGAACATATATACCATTTATACTAACGGACATACACGTGTCATAATCTTATCCACCGACCCAACATTTATTAAATATCAGATCGACGGATCAGATTGTGTCACGTGTCCCTATTTAATCTTCTGTTAGAGTGAAGGGCATATATGCTCTAGTTTTTAAACGGCAGGAGCACCAATGTTCCAAAAATATGACGGAGAATATTTGCATACCATTTACGATAGTTCGAAATATATTCTCCACCCAAATAACATAATATCCATACCTAAATTATAACCCAAAACCCTCAAAACACTTATTAGTATCTGCACAAAGGACGGACAAGATGAAGGGCCGATTCCAGCTCAACGGAACTCAAGGCGGCGAGAACAAGTGGAGAAGACGGAATTTTCATTTAATAATATCTAGTTTTATCTACTCAATTAGAAACCTTTGATATTCTCTTTGTGGACTGGGTTTTTGAGCCTGGGTCTGATTGTATCATTTTTTGGTGAAGATTCTTAATAAAATGGGTCCAGCTATTGACATAAAATTTGATTATTTTTTTTAAAAAAAAGGTCTAATATACTTCTCAACTTTGTCATAGCTGATATATTCCTCGTTATAAAAGTGGCTCATATATACTCCTATTTATATACAAATGGCTCATATATACCCTTTTCCTCTAACGAAAATGAAAAATAATAATTTTAGTTTAATTTTTTATTTAAAATAAAATAAAATAATCCCATATGAGTATATTTAATCCTCCTCAAACATATTTTTTTTGACTTTTTTTTGTTTCAATGAGATTTATTACTTTGATGGTCAAATTTATTTATGCTTCACTTGTAAAACTTATTATAGAAGACCAAATTTTTTTCTTCAAATACAAAAATTAAATTACAGTATAGACAAAAAAATAGTTTTAAATTATAATATAGCCACAAAAAAATAGTTTTAAATTTTTTTCTTTACACTAAGGAATGAAAGAAAAAAATAAGAGTAAGAATAAGAAACTTAAATAATTATAATCAAAGAAGTCAAAAAATATTTTATGTATGAAAAAGATTAAAATATACCTTGAACTTCGCTAGAAGAATCATATATACCCCTCAATAATTTTTAAGAAAATTTAAAGTCAAAAATATAAATTTAAAACTATTTTTTTCACTTCCGTTAAATGAAGGGTATATGTGAGCTCATTTTGTAACGGCAGGGGTATATGTGAGCCGTTTGTATAACAGTAAGGGTATATATGAGCCATTTTGATAACAAGGGGCATATCAGCTCCAAATGACAAAGTTGAGGGTATATCAAACCCTTTTCCCAAAAAGTATTTGCACTGTCCTCTGTTTTTTCCTCTTCCTTTACTACCCTATCATTCAATTTTTTCGTGTATCTTCGTTCATCAATGATCAACCCATTTTGATCCTCAATTCAAGTATGAACAGACAATGAATTTTTGTTAGCAATTGCAAATCCCATGATAGGTACAGTGATTTCAATCCAGTAGAAGGGGTAACATTTATTTGATTCGTTTGGGATTTGCAGGAACATTTTCTGTAAACAATGGCATGAAAATCAAAAAACTTGGCCAGAAATCAGTCAAACTCGACCAAAATTTGGAAGTCAAGAAACAGAGAAGATGGAGAAGTGTTTTGAGAGTTTTGGGTTGTAATTTGGGTATGGCTATTATGTTATTTGGTGGGATTTTAATTAAGGACAAACTACATAAATCCCACTAGTTTAGGTCTTAATTACTAGAATTCACGATAGTTTCGAAAATTACTTCTTGTACTATATTTCTTCCTTTAGATACATGTATCATTACTCGTCAGATACATGTATCCAACAATTTTAAAAATCGAGATACATGTTTAATTAATTCACATGGACAATTAATTAATTCTGGAAATATTAATCAAATTCCTTAATATAAATCAAGGAGTGTATCTTTGTTTAATTAATTTCATTTATTACTCTTTATAATAATAAATTCATTAATATTATTAATACAAGACAAAAACATGTATATCTTGGTTATGAAATTTGATTAATTTCAACTTATTACTCTTAAAATAATAAATTCATTAATTTGATGTATTTATTAATAACAATATATAATGTATCCAATAAAATAAACACTTAGATACATTAGTGTACAGTATCTAGTATTAATTCATGTATCTATTTATATGATCTAATATTAAATTCATGTACCTAGTATTAATTTGATGTATCAAGTATCAATTTCATATGTTATATCCAACAACAAGTATCTCGAATACATATTGATAAGGAGATACATTTAATTATGTGTATATAAATATGAAATGTAACTGAAACACATGAATTTAGGAACAAATCATGATTGTAGAGTATTTGTCCATCATTAATTTTTTAAAAATAATCAAAATTAACACCCAAGAAAGATTAGATACATGCATACTTAATAAGATACACTGATAAAACTAGATACATATAATCACAAAAATTATGTGTCAGATACATCGATAATGTATCAAAAATATGCGTAAATCTCCACTTATTGAAACTTTTTGATTACGTTAGTGGTTGGTCAGGACATCTCACCACGGCGGTGTTTGCTTCATTTTTTAATTTATCAATGTTGCTCATTGCTCGCTGCGATTAGATCTAACGGACCTCCGCCAGATCAACCGAAAAATCAACATAAGCACTCCTCCAATTGAGCCTTTCGACCTCCAAATCACCTCCGACGTTGATGTGATCTCCGAATAGTAACAAGTTGAAAACGAAAGGCTATAGATTAATTATATGAATATGCATTGATACATTTAATTTAAGGAAGGTAAGAAGCAATAAATTGATGAACAACTTGTACATAACTTCTGATTGGTGGCCGCAGAAACAATATTAGGAGTAAAAATGTTGACTAATCGTTAATTAGTAGGGGTGGGGGGGAGGTATTGATAGGGTTGGAGATTGGTTGTTATTAAAACACTAATTTTGGATTTTAAATATAAAGATAATTAATCAATCTTAATTTTAAGGGATGTGGGTATCTTTTATTGTATCTTAAAAAATATATGGTATAAAATATTAAAAGTGGTAATATATGTAATTGTTTGAAAGTAAAGGTAAAATGAGTATATATGGTAGTGATGTATGTCTAGTTAGGTAGTTTTTCCTTTAATTAATATGGATGGATCTTTTAATAATGGGTAAAAATTTAATAAAAATCGTGCAAATGTTTTAAATTATGACACGTGTCCCGTCGTTAGTAGAAAGAGTATATATGCCCCAAAATTTGGACGGTAAGGACATCAACATCCTAAAAGTATAACGAAGGGTATTTAAATACCATTTACGATAGTTCGGGGTATATCTGTCCTTTTTCCCTATAATAAATATAAATATATAGTTCAAACAAAAATTAATCAAATATTTTAAAATATATTAATAAATAAATTATTTGATATAAAATAATAATTATGTTTGCTAGTGATAGTGGAGATAATTTATCCTGGTGGTGGTGATAATAATAGTTGTTATTAGTGGTTAGTGATGACGGTGGTGATAGTTATGACAGTGGAGGTAGTTGGTGTTGTGGTGGCGATTGATAGTGATGTTGGTGATCGTAATGGTGAAGTTCATTGATATTAGTAGTTGGTGGTGTTGATAGTGGTGACTATGGCTGGCAACGGTACCGGAACCGGGACGACCGGTCCGGAACGGACCGGAACCGGAACGGAACCGGTCACCACGAACCGGTATCGTACCGGAACCGGGACGGACCGGAACCGGTAATTCCGGAAAATATATACTATACCC
>JAJOOS010015142.1:0-31220 GCA_029582725.1 Solanum chiquidenum
AGATTTTGGCAAAGACTGTGAATGCTAATAGAACGGATTGGTCAAGGAAGCTTGATGATGCTCTATGGGCCTATCGCACTGCATACAAGACCCCCATAAGTATGTCTCCTTACCAACTTGTATATGGGAAGTCTTGTCATTTACCGGTACAAATAGAGGATAAGGCGATGTGGGCAATGAAAAAGCTAAATTTGGATTGCGCCGCAGCATCTAATCAAAGAATGAATGAATTGAATATGCTTGATGACTTTCGCCTAAAAGCTTATGAAAGCTCAGCCTTGTACAAAGAGAAGATGAAGCTATATCATGATCAAAGAATTGAAAAGCGAGAATTTTTGGTTGGTGATCTTGTGCTTCTATTTAACTTTAGGTTCTGCTTGTTTCCAGGCAAACTCAAGTCCAAATGGACTGGTCCATTTTTGCTCACAAAAGTGCTCCCCCATGGATCGGTTGAGCTTGAGAATAGTAAAGGAACAAGGTTCATGGTAAATGGCCAAAGAATCAAGATCTATCTGGGAAATGCTGAAAGTGTGCAAGTAGTGATTGAGGACTACAATCTTGATGAAGTTTGAGTAATCAAGAAATTTGCGTCGTGCCGCGATGTTAAATCAAGCGTTGCTTGGGAGGCAACCTAAGATGTACAATCTAACCAACGATAGGGTTCTATTTTCCATTTAGTAGTTGTCTTTGTTTACTTGCGTCTCTGTATCAATTTTGACTTTGTAGAAGGTTTTCCTCGAAGCTCTAGAGGTGTTGACCGCATTCGGGTCATCGCTGATTGATTGACCAAATCAGCTCTTTCTTCCTATTCAGTCTTCATTTTTCACCTAGATGTTAGCCCTTATCTACATTCTTGAGGTGGTTCTTCTTCATGGTGCGACGATATATATTATATCATATCAGGGTGATCAGTTCACTTCTAGCTTTTGGAGGACATTTTCAGGATGAGTTGGGCACTTGTGTTGACCTTAACACGGCTTTCCACCCGCATACTGATGATGTTTCACATCGTACTATCCAGGTTCTTGAGGATATGTTTTTGCCTTGTGTCTTGGATTTTAAAGGTCAGTGGGACCATTTCATACATTTGGTAGAGTTTGCCTATAACAATAACTACCATTCTAGCATCCAGATGGCCCCGTTGGAGGCTATATACGACATGTGTTGTCTCTCTCGAATTTGTATGTTTAATTCTACAAAGGCATGGTACATAACTGATTGAGAAGGCTTTGGAGTAGGTGAGGGTGATTCAGGATAGACTTCGGATAGCTTAGAGTAAGGAGATGATTTATGCTGATCATAGGTGGAAGCCTTTGAAGTTTTCCTTCATGTGTCATCCATGAAGGCCTTGATTATATTTTGGAAGTGGGGTAAACTTAGCCCTAGGTATATTGGGACTTTTGAGATCCTTTCAACAGTTGGAAAGGTTATTTATGAGTTAGCTTTGCATCCGAATTTCTAAGTTATCCTCCCAGTCTCTCATGTTTGGATGATGCGCTTGTAAGTTCATGATGAGTAAGATATGCTTTAGAATGATGCATAAGAGTGTGATAATCGCTTGACCTTCGTGGAAGAACCAATTGCAATTCTTGTGACAAATCTGCAGTGGCTGCATTTGAGAGTCGTTCCTGTGGTTAAGTTATGTTGGAGGTATCATCCTGTTGAGGAGGCTACCTGTGAGATGGAGCATGATATTCTAGAGCATGATATTCTAGAGTACCGGATGAAAGTCCTTTTCAGTAGGGTATATTGTAATGACCACTAGATATTTTTGTGCTTATGACTCCCATTCGTCATTTAGAGCTTTCTTATAGCGACCCTAACTCATTTCTGACTTGCTGGGACTGGCAGTTTGATAAACTAGTCGTTCGTTTGGTTTTTATGCGAGTTTTATTGATTTTCAAAGCTTTTGAACCTTGAACAATCATTTTTATCAGAAGTCCATATATATGACCTCAAAATTCAATTCTAACGATTATTAGCTCTGGATGGGTCATATTAGGCTAGTGGCACAGTCGGCACGACTAGCCACGCTTTCAGTGCAAATCTTTGTGATTAGGCATTTTAACTTTCAAGTTGACACCTATGTTTGAATTTAGTAAACATTCTAGGTAAACGAGCGCGAATGATAATTCCATCAGCGTTGTTAGCTCCGAAATGTTGAGTTTTTCCTAGAACGACGCTTTTTTAACTCCTGAGGCACCCAGGTTAATTCCAAGGCCTTTTATGGATTTTGGCTTAAAACAGAAATTAGGTATTGGACCCACATTCAAGCCTCCCAATTTAAGGTTGGTCGCGAGGCAGCCTTGGTTATTATAGTATTTTTGTTATTACTCTCTCGTTTTAACTTAGATTTTGTTTTTTGAAGTCTCACGCACTTGTAATTTTTGGGGATACGTGGTGGAGTGACTTTATTGTATTTGTAACTGTCACGCCCCGAGGCTACCCTCTTGACATAAACACGGGACCTAGGATCATGAGTGACCCCAAGTTAACCCTGAGCTGGCATATCATAAGCATACTTAAACAACTGAACAATAGACACTCTGCGGAAGCTTAAAACATAAGATAAACAGAATTAGGGGGAATACCCAATACTAGTCTGAATATATAAATGTACGAAGAGTTCAATAACAACTGAGAGATCAAACTGATACTGCTGAATACGGATCAAGAACTGATATACACGTGATCTGAATACTGAAGACCTAAACCTACATCATGAAAAGATGTAGCGCAGAGTATGCATCAATATTTGAAAGGTACTGAGCACGCAGGATAGGATAAAGCCAAACAAACATATAACTGAATAATGATATAATCTGAACATAGTAGAAATACTGAGATATACTGAATATGAACTAAATTGAATGGAATGACCAAGGACATAACATGTTGAGACTGAATACTGAATATAACTAGTAATCTAGTCAATGCACTAGTATCTAATTATGGGAGCTACTAATAACCGACATAAAACCGCATGAGCTAAACGTGGAGTCTGATCTATACGCCCCATCGAGAGGACCCAATATACCTTGCCAGGGGTATAGAGGCCTAACTGGCGTCATTACTAAAACTGATGCCCAATAGAGAGGACTTATAAACCTACTAAGGAACGTTGTTTTGGGACTATGAGGGTGATGAACCCCAGTCCAATTCGATGTTAAGCCTACTCCCACCTGGAATGTGTACAATACAACATAACTGAAATAAACTGGATAGCTCAATATTCTGCCATGCTAACTAAAAATGGAATATTAAGGTACTGGTAATCAAACACTTGAAATATGAGGCATGTATGTCTGTTTATCTGTCCTAGCTAGCGTAATTCATGAACTAAACAAATCTACACAACTAGGGTTCTGAATTTCATGCAAGGAACTAAGCTACAGTGTTACAACAGCATAGAAATCTGATTACGAATATTCTAATAGCTAAATCACAATAATTCTCTGTAGTTCAAGAAAGCCTAGGTCTAAAGAATATGTAGGGAATCAAGATTCTGACAGAATTCTACGGACCTAATGGGTAGAGGGAACCCACTAGTGAAATCCCACATACCTGGTGATGAATTTCATGAAGAAATCTTAGATTTCGGGGATGGAACTGAAGGAAACTTGTTGCGTTCTTGGAGTGGTTGGGTCGCCTCTTTTCTCCTCTTTTGTTCTAAGTTTGATGAATTCTAGTGAATGAATCGCTTAGGGCAAGTTCTGACTAAGTCACTAGGCTCAAACTGACCAAAATGATGTAGTTTAGGAATTGAGCGACGTAGTTTAGGCGTCCAATGCATAGGGAAAAGACCAAAATGACCCTAACTTAAAATTTGATGGGGCCACCGATGGGCCTAATCGATGGACCATCGATTGGCTGACAACCCATCCCGTCGGTCCGTCAATTGGCTTCAGAGGATGCAAATAGGGGGGTCTAAATCATGGACCTGGACCACGAACCATGGTCCTACCTACGGTCCATAGGTCCTGGCGTGGTTCATGACTTCGCTGAATTTCATAGGATTCTAGGAGGGGGTTGCAGGTGGCCAACCATGGTCCCGACCTACGGTTAGTGGGTCAACCTACAGTCCGTAGGTGGCCACGTTGGTAGCACCTGAAACTTTTGAAAATCTGCATTTTCCTCTCTTTTAAAATCTGGGTGTTACATTATCTTCCCCTTGGGAACATTCGTCCTCGAATGAAGTCTAAACTAGCTGAGTATGGAGGGAAAGAGCTGGAAACCCTACCACTAATTACTGGAAACTGACATTTGATTGAACTAAGTTCTAAAAACATGCAAATATGCTGAGAATTCAAGTATAACTGAAGGAACATGATTCTAAGACTGAATTTATGAAAGAGTAACTGAAAGAATGGATAGGAACTATTACCTCAAGCTGGAATGGAATTGGAAGCAAAGAGAAGAGGATACTTGATCTTCATAGCTGCTTTGGCTTCCCAGGTAGCTCCCTCTACAGACTGACTCCTCGACAACACCTTAACTCAAGCGACATCTTTGTTTCTCAACCTTCGAAACTGACGATCAAGAATTTCAACCGGCACCTCTTCATAAGTGAGACTATCCTTCACAGCCACACTTTCAAGTGGTACGATAGATGTTGGATCACCCACACACTTCTACAACAAGGAAATGTGAAAGACTGAATTGACTGCTCCTAGTTCCGCTGGTAACTCTTACTCATATGCCGCTTTACCAACCATTTTCAAGATTCTGTAAGGACCTACATATCTGGGACTGAGCTTCACTTTCTTGCCAAATCTCATCACTCCCTTCATATGTGACACTTTTAGGATAACCTAATCATCATTTTGGGACTCCAAGTCCATTCTCCTTACATCTGCATAGGATTTTTTACGACTCTAGGCAGTCTTAAGTCTATCTCTGATGAGCTAAAAAAATTCCATAGTATCATGAACCAAATCTGGCCCTATCAAGGCTGCTTCACCTACTTCAAACCAACCAATAGGAGACCTACATCTACGCCCATACAATGCCTAATAAGGGGCCATCTGAATACTATAATGCTAGCTATTATTATAGGAGAACTCTATGAGAGGTAGGTGACCATCCCAACTTTCCTTAAAATTGATCACGCAAGCTCTCAGCATGTCCTCTAAAGTTTGGATGGTACGCTCTACCTTACCATCCGTCTATGGATGAAATGATGTGCTAAGATTTACCTGAGTACCAAGACCTTTCTGAAACGACTTCCTGAAATGAGAGCTAAACTGAGGACCTCTATCTGAGATGATAGACAAACAAAACCCCATGCAACCTGACTATATCATTAATGTAAAGCTTTGCGTAGTCCTCCACCGAATCTGTAGTCTTGACAACCAAGAAATGAGTGGACTAAGTAACTATATCTACTATCACCTAAATGGAGTTATGTTGTCTGCGAGTACGACGTAAACCTGTGATTAAATCCATGATAGTTATGCTATCTGCGAGTACGAGGTAAACTGATGATTAAATCCATGTTTATCACTTCCCACTTCCATGTCGGAATGTTAATCTCTTTAGTCATACTTCTGGGTTTCTGATGTTCTACCTTCACTTGCTGACAATTACGACACTTACCCACAAAATTTGCTATATCCCTCTTCATGCCATTCAACCAAACGACCTCCCGTAGATCATGGTACATCTTAGTGGCACCTGGATGAATAGAATACCTGGAATTATGGGCTTCTACAAGAATCTGTTATTTAACTCATAAACCTACCTTAGGAACACGTAAATGACCCTGGTAGCGAAGCACACCATCTCCCCCTTAAGAGTAAACCTTAACTTTATGCTGATGAACTGCACCTTTCAGTTGAAGCAATATAGGATCACTCTCTTGTTTTTCCTTAACCTCTGCCACCATTGAAGATTCTGACCCATTCTGAATTGTCATACCATCATCTGATATGTTCATAAAGCAAACTCCAAAGCGAGCAAGCCGATGAACAACTTTTGCTTATTCCTTCCTTTCTTTCTTAACATGTGCTACACTACCCAAAGATAGTTTGCTAAGAGCATCAGCTACTACATTGACCTTACCATGATGGTAAAGAACATTCATATCATAGTCCTTGAGGAATTCAAGCCATCTCCTCTAGTTAGAGTAAGAGTTTTAAGTGTGAAACAATTATTATAATTTTCATATAGAATAGTACTTTTGATATTTTTGCTCTAAGTTTGAGAGGGTTTTGAAGAACTTGATGATTCAAAGGGTTTCATCTCCAAGAATTTGGGCTTGGGTCTTTTGAATTCTTCCCTCTTGACTTGTTTTGAGACTTAAATCTTCATACCCATTTGAATGCAAACTCATTTTGGTATAAATTTCTATCTCTTTAGCATGTCTAGCTAAAACCCCGATTCTTGGGGTGTGATTTTATGAATATGGGTTAGATTAGTTGTTGGGTCTTGCTTGTTGGTGGTTTATTTGTTGTTTTGATGTGATTTCATTTAGTAGTTATGGTGGAACTTAATGAAATTGTAGTTGCAAATATGATTTCACCTTTGTGTTTTTGGCTTGCTCGAGAGAGAGGTCGTAAAACTAAGACTACTAAATTGATGGCAAGTGCGAGTGGGTCGACATGAGGTTCACCTCGAGAGACTGAACCCTAGTCTCATGTCCACACACTCAGCTTGAGAGAGTGAGTGGGTTAAGGCAGAGGCTATTCTTCATGCAACAAGTGGGTGTCCGAGAGGAACCCACTTGAAACAGGGTATGTTGCTCGAGAGAGAGATTATCCCCTTTAAAGTCTAGCCTAGTCACAAATACTCAATGAATTTACTACCAAAAGCATGTACCCAATGATTTAGTCTATCCCGTATTCCTATCACAGTCCAAGAATCCCGTCTCCATATTAGTATCTTTCTTTATTTTCACTGTTTTTCCTCACTTATTACAAACCCCCATTGTTAATTGACACTTTTGTGTCACCCCTTAGATTTAACATGTTTATATTCTATAATGTTTATAGTTATGACTAATTAGAACTTAATTTTATTTTTCTATTAATTTTCAAGCCCACTCCCTTGGGACTCCACCCCAACCCTTGGTTGGGTTATTATACTATTGTACGATCGTAGATATTTGCATTGGAAGTTGTGTCTTGATTACGCAAACATCAAAATGGCGCCGTTGCCAGGGAGTGGTGTTACATGAAATTTTTAGTGTAATAACATTTATGTCCCTATTAGTTATAGTTCTATTTACTTTATTTTTAGTTTTGGTTTCCTTGTGTTGATATTGTTAGGAATAAATTGAGGATGAATGATGGAAATGGTGGCAAATTGGCTGAGTCAGACCAAGAAGTCGAGAGGGACTTCATGTTGACCGCACTGGTGACTCAACTGAACAATTTGTCCACCAAAATAACAGAGGTGGAAACCCAGTGGAACCACCAAGGGAGGTATATACCTCCTTATGAGCGAAAACACTCTACGGAAAATGAGAGTAGACGTATCGAGGATACTCTGCTACTCATTCTCCAAAAGGTCACTTAGCAAGACAGAGTGCTGGAAGAGATGAAGGAGGGCATTGATGTATTAAATCAGATGGTTGGCTCTCTCACTCCAGATCTATTCAGCTGCTCAAGAACCTCGTGACTTATGAGCTGCCTCATCTCTACTCAACTAAGCAAGAGGGCTCACCAAGTGGTGCTAAGGTCGACCCCAAAAATAGGATGTGAATGAGGAGATGCGTCATGCCACGACGTTAACTAAGGCGCTTCTTGGAAGGCAACCCAAGGTTTTAAATGTTTTAGTTTGCTTTTATAAATAATGGTGTGTTAGTGGTGCAGGTTTAAATTCTGAAAGTGTTGGGAAAATGCATATTGGCAAGTAAAAGGTCAGTCGGCGGATCGCCAAAATGGTAGGCATGCCCGATGAAGACCGTAGATTGGACCCTCACTTTGACTGAAGGTCCTATAAAACTCGGCGAGCCAAGTGACCACTCGACGTGTCACCGGGTGGATCGATGAGTGCGACTAATGTCGCTGAATGGGCGATAACTGGATGGCTTATAATGGCCAAAAGACTTAGATTTGAAACTCTCCACTTTCCCTCGCTTTCAAACTTCACAAACTCACACCAAGTTACTATTTTCAATATTCCTGTTTTCCATTAAGTACTTTAGTTGTTGATTTGTGCTCAGAGTTGCATTTCTTTGCCGCTTAGCTTTTCAATTGCGTTTAATCGGCATAAAAGGTAGCTTACCAAACCCCAAGTTTATTTTAATGAAGTTTGTACTCATTTGCTATGGTCAAATTGCATTGATGTGTGTTGGGCCTCTCTGGTAGGATTAGAATCCTTTATTGCCTATTTTTAATTTGAAAAATCTTGCCCGTATTGTTTGACTGTCAAATGGCCGTAATCTTTGTGCTTTTTAATAAGTTGGGTTGTGATTGTGTGTTGTTAGATTGATTGGGTGAAGTCTGAGTAGCCCACATTTGCGCTAAATATTAAAAATTTGCTCAATGATAGAGCGGGTGACACCACTCTTAAGAGCAAATATCATCAAATGGCCAAATACGGCAAATCCGAGAGAAATCTGAGTATCCTGGGGTAATAGGTAATATGGGTCTCATTTAAATTTCATTTGTGCATGCTTTGATTTTGTTTTCGGGGATTGTAGGGTTGAATTCGAGAAGGTGGATTGAAAATAGGCACGTTGAGTAATTCGGCGAGCTGAGTCGAGTTCGCCGAACCACTCGGTGGTTCACCTATTCCTTTCATCTCACCTTTTAATGTCGCGTCAAATTTGTGGTTTGAGTCTGTACCTTTCGGTGAGAGGTCTGAGTTCGCCAAAGGCACTCGGCAAATCGCCGAAAGCACTTTTGATCGCACTTTGCTTATACCCCTGAAATCCTTACGCACTGTAACTTTCGGTGGACAAACCATTAATCACTGAAAGTAGTCGGTGATTCACCTAAAGGCCTTCTTATCGCCGACTTACCTTAATTGTTAAGACAACCCCATCGGTGAGCTCGAATAAGCTCACCAAAGAGGTTCGACGAGTCTGTCTGCAGTGAAATTTTATGTGTTGTTATTTGACCTTCTCTAAATTCTTTTGCAGATATGGTACGTACAAATCTAACCGAACCACCCCAACAAAAGGCAAAGGGCATATGAATAAATGAAAGAGGATCAAACCCTCCAAAGAGGAGAGGGGATGAACTCTAACCGGGAGACAAAGGTAAGAGGAGGAAACATATAGCTAAAATGGGAGCATCTGTTGAGCCTGATTTCTCTGAACCAGAGAATGAAAAACCTCTGATTAACCAAAGGGATGCGCTCTGGGCCACATCTCAGTCCACAACCACCAATATTCCCTCAACTGCCACTCGTATGTCTACGGACTCAGTGCCAGCTCAGGTACCTCTAGTTACCCCAGCACTCCCTATAGTTCCTCCACCGAGGCTATTGAACAGATTGAAAGGTGATGGTTTACGGACCATCATAGAGAAGAAGTTACTATCTACGGAGGGTCTGGATGGCAAACATCCTAATGTGCTTGAAACTCTCCGATACCATGAATTCGAGCAGTTCACACGACCCAGAAGTCCTTACATTCCTTCTTGGGTAAGAAAGTTTTACACTACTTATGGGGAGTTGGTGCCGAAGAACAAGAAAAAGGCAAGTGAGTTTTGATTGGTGAAGTTGGTCATGGTCAGAGGTAAGGAAGTGGAGTGTCACAGTGGGCACATTAATATTGTATTGGGAAGACCGCTGCACTCTGTACTTCCTTACGAGGATTTGCCGATTGTCCAGTCCCTGGATGATTTGAAGGGTTGGTTGGCTCCAATGATTTCTGACATCGCCCCGAGGTTGATAGATGCAGGAGCTCCTATTGAGAAGAGGGACATAAACATCGCCTCCTGGTTTTGGTTTGGCTTCATCAACAACACTATCATGCCATCCCAGAATGAGTCTATTCTATGCCATCCTAAGGTGGTTTGCCTTAGTTCTATCATGTCTAGGAGGAAGATTGATCTTGGACTGCTGATGTCACAGGAGATGGCCATGAGAGCCAAATAGAAACTGAGATCTCTGCCATTTCTTGTTTTGGTCACTGAGCTGTGATGGCAAGCTGGAATATCTCGTGACACTATGAGGGATGTTGAGGTCACCACATCTTCCTCTACTGATATCAGGCATATTGAGGCTGAGTTCACAAGAGAGGAGGTTGACATGAGGAGGCGAGCTCCAGCAGACACTTCTGTAGAGGTTAATGTTGACTCATTACCAACAGAGGCATCTTCGCCTACTCCGACCTCTGAGTCCTCAAGTATACCCATTCCTTCTTCCTTTTCTTCACAAGATCTAGGTGTTTCTTCCTCCTCCTAGACTGCCAGGATTACTCAGGACATGATCCTGAAGATGGGACAACTGGCCTATTCAATAGATGCGAAAGCAACTCGATCTGAGAGATCCATTCTAGGGATCATCGATAGTGCTATCTTGAATGCACTGACCCCCCTTAGGGCCTCTGTTGATGATCTGGATACTAGAGTCAATGCTTGTGAGAGCAGACAGGGAGGGACATCCGAGGTTTCGGCTTTGAAAGTTGAAGTGGCAGATTTGAGGAAGGACGTAGACTATCTTAAGTCTACTAACTTCACTTCACTGCTAGAGGCTGCTAATTACATGGATGCCCCTGAGACTTTGGTGATTCCTCTAGCTACCACAAAGATGTGCAGAGATGTGGCACAACACAGGTAGAGTCAGATGAAAATACCGATGATGAGCTAGTAGCAGTACATGAGGAGGAGATGAGAGAGAACCGAGATGAGAGCATATTCAGGGATTTGCCAAATCTTGTTGAGACTATTGTGCAGCGAGAGATCCCGACATTGCCGACAGATTGGTCCACAACAGCTCCTAGTGGATCTGGCACTGCTATTCCATCTGAGGATACACCGGGTACTGATGCCCTGACAGATAGAGAGACTGCGTAGACAGGACTTTTCTTTACCTCCCTCTCTATCTTACTTACATTTACTTTTGGATTTTGTTATTTGCATTTGAGGACAAACGTTTTTTTTTGTGGTGGGGTGAGGCCCACCTATTATGTGCTATGTGTGACTCATGTTTTTGTATATATATTTGGGCCGTTGTGTTTAAAAATTGTGTTTGATATACTGCTTTTTATGGATGTTTGAGCTAATGGCTCCTTGTTTTAAATTGCAAATTTTGACCTTTCCAAAAAAAATGTGAACTCTTGTGTGTTGAGTGTGGCTGTTTTTTTGAAAAATTTGAGTCTCGGTTCCGATCAATAACAATGACTTGAATAATGCTCTCAATCAAACGAACATGAATGTACAACTACAATGAGGCCAAATGAAGTCGCATAGACAATATGTGAAATCTTTGCATCTCCTTGTGATTAGCCATGTATCAAATTGATTCTCTTGTCATGACCGTTGAACATTAGAGAAAGTGTGGAGTCTTGTTTGACTTTAGTGTCGGTACCTTGTGTGATGAGCTTAGTGTGAACCATGCATGAATACACCTAGAATTTTCCCCGTTGGTCCTATCAGCCAAGTGATGTGAACTCTTGATATGATCTTAGGCAATTTTAAAGAGCGTGAACCAATTTGACATATACCTCTTTTGTGTCCTACCTTGTGAGGGTGTGAACCTCTCTTGAACAAGTCTTACCTTTCTTTGGAAGAAACTTGATGCAAACGTAACCTTTCTTTACCCATTACCCATAATCCTCATGAAGTTGTGGTTAGTTGAGTAGCCAACTTAGGCCAAAAGCCTAAGTTAGGGGTGTGGTGAAACGAAAGGGTAAATCAAGAAGTGCAAGAAAGTCCTTCTTACCCATGGTTTTGAGAAAAATGGAACCCCTCCATACAAAAAAAAAGGAAAGAAAGAAAGAAAAAGAAAAAAAATGAAAAAGAAAGTTGTGGAATAAAGTACAAAAGAAATGGGGTTCCCCAAAAAATCCATGGAAAGTGAATTGTAGGATGACTTATGAGCACTAAAGAAAATGATTAAGGAAAAGGAAAGGAAGTGTTATGAGCACCACATTTCATGATGATGCAAGTCACTGAGCCTAAATGACCATACCTTTGCACTCAACCCCATTACAAGCCTTGAAAAAACCTTTTTGATCTTGAGTAAGCTGAAACAAATGTTGATTTGGAAATTACGGGTAAACCTATGGGAGAAAACATGCATTGTGTTCTTCTATGTGAGAGTGAGCATTGCATTTGATTCCGAAACTTTAAATTGCAAACCATTGTGTGTTAATATGAAATCATTCCTTGTGTGAGAGAATTTGAACGCTTTGGTTGAGCTTGAACTTGCATTTGAAGCAAGTATTGTGAGCATGAGATTCTTTGGTATGGGTGTGTCACAACTTGAATATTTGGGTACACATTTGATCTTTGCATAAGTAAATTGAGTCTTGTTGTGTGCATTCATGATTGAGTCTTGTGTAGCACTATTCGAGACCTGTTTTTTGAACGGCTAAACTTGAGTTTGCTTGAGGACAAGCAAAAGTTTACGTTGGGGGTGTTGATGAGTCCATAAATTGGACTCATTTAGGGCTATATTTTAATAGAAATTGTGTCCTCAAATGCTTATTTTATCTCAATATCTGATTGAAACCCTTAAGTTTCAGGTATTTGAAGTTTGAAGGAAAGCATAGACACTACGTCGCAAAAAAGGAAGAAAAGGCTGAAAAAACGAAGAAATGAAGGCCTGAGGATCGTCGAGTCCACTTGGCGAGTCGCCGAAAGGTCTTACTTCGCCTTTTGTTCTAGTGTGCTGAGCCCTGAATGAACACCACCTTCTTCTTATGGTACTCATTTTAGCAATGAATCCTTTTAACTCATATAAAGTAATTAAAAGTGTTCCAGTGATACAATGACAGAACACCATAAGTAATCGAAGAAATATGGAATTAAGGATTTTGAAACAAACTGTTACCTAGACCATCAGTAAAAACACCAACGGAGGAGGTTGAATAGTTTCTTCCAAAGATTAGATCAAACGACAACTATGATTCAAACGCCAACACCACATTTGTTTACTCAATAGAACTATTCTTCCAAGGAGGCGAATTCATCGGAGGTGCGTGAAATGGAAAATTTGTCTTCGCTTTCATCCTGAGAAACTTAATAGTAGTCGCATCAAGCGCTTCCGCCGCTTCCACAATCGTATCAAACGTACTTAGACAAACACAACTTTTTTTATGGATCTCGAATATCATGACCCAAAGTATACGCTAGGTGTAACATGACGTATATGTCCCAAAGAGGCCCTACACAATCCACTTAACATACAACATCCAAGAGAATATAAATAATGACTTAAAAGATAGCATAACATATATCAAAAGAATTTGACAAAGGGGAAGTCTAACATAAGTTTCCCTAAGCAATCTAATACATCATAAGGAAAGTTATTGGGACGTAACCCATACATAAAATTACAAAGTATAAAAAGGAAGTGACATAAAACTATAATGTGTATAAGTCTTGGGAATATGAGGAATCACCATTAACTTGAAGCACCCAATAGATGTCTAGCAACGAGTGTGTGATGAAGAAGAATCGGACCCTACATTCATAAGATAATGTAGGCTCAAGTATGCATTAATACATGAAATGTACTAAATATGGGGCAATATGCATAAAATATACATGGTAACATGAATACTTTTAAACATGTAGACATGATAATTCTTGAACATTTAGTGACTTAAATGAGCAAAACATGAAAATAATGGGATATAGTCAATGGATTTGAATTAGGGGACATAAGAAAAGCTTTGAAGAAAACATAGTCATTTAGTGGAATCTTAGCTTTAACAGATAATAAGACAATGAGAGCTATTTCATGGAATCTTATATATCCCTCATACTGAAAGAAGAGGAATCTACTTGCCAAGGTAGAATCCGTACGTATCATCTTCTGCTAAAGTGGATCAACTAGCTAGGTCATTTAAGGAAAATATATGAGGGCACATAGTTTGGAAGTAGATGTTTCTACTAGAGACTACCATATTTAAGCGTCCACCTCAAAGCTCTTTCGGAGCTAAGTCTAAATCCCAACAGAATAGGTAAATGTCAAAGTTAACATAGGAAAGACAATGAAAAACACCAATCCACACTTTTAAGGTCAAAACATAGAATATATCCTTAAACACTATTGAACATGAATGAGAAAAACATTTCACCAATGTGAATCCATATGGGAGAAATACCTTCTAGAATGATGATCATAATATTAAGTGATAAATCTTTTTAAAGTCGCATTGATACTTTCCTTTCAAAGCACCCCCAAATCTTATACAACAATTTGATAAAAAAATATTTGTATCTTCGTAAATTCCTAATTCATAGTTCATAACCTTCATCATGGGTTCTTAATCAAATTTAATGGATTATGCACGGGTCAATATAATTTCAACTAATTATCATGTATGAACACTAAATCTTGCATTAGAAGACTGAATCAACAATAACAAATCATAATTGAGTGAAACCCTTAAATATTGATTTGAAACCCACAAATCAAGGTCTATCTCCTAGAGGAAACCATAAAACTAGGTTCAATACTAAAATATTGAGTCCCACCTACTCTACCGATGCTTGCGGACCAAATACCAAATCCCATTCTTCCAAAGGTTTCCAATGATTAGTACAATCATTAGGAAAGTAAGGGTTATTAATAACTAGGGTGCTATGGAAAGAATAAAAAAACCTCAAAATATACACCAAATTTCCCTTTTTTCTATTATGGAGCCATTTTCTTATAATTCTCGAATTCACAAGTTTAGAATCCAACTCAACAGGGATCATGCAGTCCATAATCCAGAGGGAAAAATATGGTTGTTATGGTCTATCAAATGGATTGTATAGTTGTGGATAGTGATGGTCAACAAATCACTTGTGATATCAGTCATGTCATGTACCCTAACCAAATTAGAACTACCATTGTTTATGCAAAATGCAAAGTCACTCTTAGAAGACCTTTAAGGGACAAAGTGATTTATCATGCTAACAATATCATCCCTTGGTGTACTATTGCAGATTTCAATGTGATTTCTAGTCTATATTTGAAGTTTGGGGGTGCCATACAACATAAAGAAGAGTTTTGAACTTATCACTGTGATTGAAGATTGATATTTTATGGACATTTGTTTATATGGACAAAAGTATACTTGGTCAAACCAAAGGGGTATCAACTTCAAAAAATTTGAAAAGACTAGATTCGGCTATTGTTAATGATAGGTGTTTGGAAATAATTCCTCATACCACCATCACTCATCTGCATTAGTTGGATCAGACCATTGCCCTTTGCTTATAGAGTTAATAGAGAAACATGCAAACCATGTCAAATATTTTAAATTTCTAAATTGCTGGACTGATCAACAATCCTTCAAGGAGAAAGTCAAGAACTTCTGGAACAAGAAAATTGACGGCAACCCTATTTGGACCTTTCATCAAAAATTGAAGAAGTTAACTTCTACTCTAAGAAGTTGGTCTATCATGTAATTTTGGGATATTTAAGTTCAAGAATGATTTGGAAGTTCTATGTTGATTCTTTAGTTGTTGACAAGGAATACACCCCTCTTGGAAACATTTTAAGAGGGTGGTGGGTTTCTAAATTTAAGAATGATGCCCAGAAGCTTAACCTACAATCCACCCCCATTTTCATTTGATGGAACTTATGGAAAAGTAGGTACTCTAGCAAGTGTGGGGGTAAACAGTCAAATTTTGCCTGGGTTATATACTCCATCTTTAGAGAAAAATGCAATTTACTCACTACTGCCTTTCCTTATATCAAATGGTCTTCCAACTGGAATGAACCAATCTTCATGATTGAAGGTTTCACCCATGACATGATGGTAATCAGGGTATGCTTGATTACACCTCCTGATAACATTGTCAAATTGAACACGGATTGCAGTGCACTGGAGAACCCTGGAAAAACTATTGTGGGAAGCATCCTTAGTAACCATGAGGATGATACTATAATTTCCTTTGCTTCTCCAATGGGACAATGCACTAACAACAAAGAAAAAACTGAGGAAAAAGTCCTTGGACTATCATGGTGTCTTCACTAGGGATATAACAAGGTGATATTGAAAGTAGATTCTGAACTCTTTATCAACTAGATCAGTAAAATTTCTCAACCTTCATAGTCTACTAGGCAACTCATTCAAAAACTTCAAAATATCATCAACCAAATTTATGTGTTTAAGTGCAATCACACCCATATGGAAGACAATTACACTACAGATGTTTTATCAAACCACAACCACTTATGCAGCTCTCCTCAAGTTTATTTCTCCAGTAAACAACTACCAAAAGATGTTGATACTATTTTGAGTTTTACAAGCTTGGCATTGCAAGTTTTAGAAGAAAAAAGCGAACGAGAATTAAAAAATCTCTTTGATTTATGTCCATATTGATAACGCTAAACTATACTTCATCCATTTTTAAGTGTAGGCGGTTGCTAACAAGGAATAAACCAAACTAAGAGTTGGGGTCGATTCCACAGGGAGTGATATGGTAAAGAATTCAATAAATAAGTAAAAATGTGTCCTAATCATTTGTAGAAGTAAAATTTTGGCAGCATTAAAACAAATCACAAAGTTTCAACGATTAAAATCGGATGGGGGGATTTTTCAGCCAATTTATGACAAAGATTACTTGACACAGGAAGTAAACAATTAGAGATTCAACCTTAGGAAGTTGATCAGTTGAATGTTAATTATGCATATTGGGTAGTTACTAGTTTCTTCAAATTGTTGAATGTCAATAGGTAGGCTAGGTTTTCAGTACAATAGTTGCTTCTCTATTAACTATTCAGATTCAAGTGAGTTCTTTCGAACCTCAATAAGCACAACACAACAAAATATCCCAATTCCTTTGGTATTGAATTTCTCCCAAATATGCAATATATCTCTATTCCTCCTTACCGAATGGTTCCGATGTTAGATAAGGGTCTCATCCGAATGAGTATCTATCCATGGGGTGATCCAGTTTTGTTTGTTAGAAAGAAGGATGGTTCGCTTTGTATGTGTATTGATTATCGTTGGATGAACAAACTTACCATTAAGAATAAGTATCCTCTCACAAGGATAGATGATTTTTTTGACAAACTACAAGGAGCAAGTTGCTTCTCTAAGATTGACCTCTGCTTTGGTTATCACCAATTAAAAGTGAAGGAGGATGATATTCCAAAAATGGCTTTTCAAATCTGGTATGGTCATTATAAGTTTATGTTGATGTCCTTTGGCTTGACTAATGCAGTGGCCGCTTTTATGGACTTGATGAATAGGGTGTTTAAGCAATACCTTGACATGTTTCTGATGGTGTTCATTTGTTATATATTGATCCATTCAAGGAGTGAAGAAGAGCATACTGATCATTTGATGATTGTGTTGCAAGTCCTCAAGGACATACAACTCTTTGCAAAGTTTAGTAAATGTGAGTTTTGGTTAAAGTCCATGGCTTTTATTGGTCACATTTTTTCCACAAAGGGCATTGAGTTTGATCCTAAGAAGAAAAATATGGTGAAAAATTGGCTTAGACCTCTATCCCCTTCGGATATTGAAAGTTTCTTGGGTTTAGCCAGTTACTATAAATGGTTTGTGGAAAGGTTTTTGTCGATTTACTCTCCATTGACAGCATTAATCCAAAAGAATGCCAAATTCTTATGGTCGGAAACATTTGAAATGAGTATTCCGGAATTGAAAGAGAGACTTACTTATGCTCCTGTGTTGACTTTACCAGAAGGGGCCGATGGTTTTTTTATTTTATTTTGATGCTTTAAGAATTGGGTTAGGATTTCTTATGGTGGGTTTAAATAGGTGTCATCATGATTCTGGAAGTCGGGTCGTGAAATGTTGGTATTAGAGTGCAAGGTTCCCCGGTCTCACAAGTTCAAAGATAATACCTACTAGAGACATATGGTTGGTGCGGAGACTTCCGTATCCTATTGTTGGGAAGCTATATGGAGTCATTAGAAATTCTTCTTTTTTGTATTGTTTTCGTGCAACCTTGTGTTACTAGTTTCTTGAAATCACACTTGTTTCACTTTTTTCTCAAGATGACTTGTACACTATGGAATGCAGCCATAGCTATGCCTCTAGAAGAGCAGAAGATTCTTAGAGTAGTCTTGGGGCGTTAATCTCTGAGGTTTTTTGGGGTTGTGGGTGAGGATGCCTATACGTTTTTGACTACTTTCCATGAGAAGTTATATACCTTGGGTTTGGTGAGGTCGAGAGGAATCAACTATATTATGTACCAATATATTGGCCAGCCAAGAAGTGGTGGCGTATATATTGAGACTAGATCAGTAAGGTCTTCTCCGGTAACCTGGATCAAGTTTTCTAAGGCCTTCTTTGAAAGATTAATTCCTCACATCGTCAAAGATTACTTTTGGGATTCGTTCTTCAAATTGGTGCAAGGTTCTATGACAATGTCTCAGTATGAGGCAATATTTAATGAGGTCTCTTATTATGCAACCATGATTCTACCTACTAAGGAGGAGAGGATTCAGTGTTTTGTTCTTGGGTTGAGATTGTGGCTGCGAGTTGAGACTCATTTTATAGTCTCAAAGGGTTGCTCCTTTCTACATGTTGTTTATCATACTCGTACTATTATGAAGATCTATCGTGAAGCCCAAAGGGGTAGTGACATGAGAGTTAGATATGAGGGTAGTTGTAGATGGCATTCAAAGCCCAGAGACACACAAGAAAGGGCTCAACAACTATTTTAGTAGGGTCAACCCATTCGGCTTGTTCAGGGCTCATTGAAGGGTTGAAAGGGTTATTAGTATAGCTAGACTGAGGGTTTCTTTAGTCTGATTCATGGCTACCATGCCACTATTTTATTCTTTGGTGGTCGTGCTTCTTGGAGCAGATCACTTTTGACTTGTTTCGTTTGTTGTGAGTTATGTCATTGGGCCATAGATTACCTTTTGCGTAAGCGGATTGCTCCAGTTCCACAACTATCTCTACCAGCTCCACCACCAGCACCCTAACAAAAGGTCAAGGTTAGGTTCAGCACCGTCACAGTGGAGGATTTTAGGGGTGTACCCTATAGAGGCAGGTCAGGTGGTAAGACTGATGGGTAGGGCATAAGTGGATAGGGCCTTTTCTACGAAGCTCTTGCGAGGATGGAGGCTGAAGCATCAAATCATGTAATCACAAGTCTAATTATTTTATGCCATCAACTCACCTCACCTTTATTTGATAATGGGTCTACCTATAATTATGTGACTGTGTATTATGTCTCTCATGTGAGTGTGAGTTCAGAGCCTTTGGCAACACCATTGGATGTGTCAACCAATGTGGGTGAGTCTTTAGTATTGGATCAAATCTTTAAACTTTGCTTACTTACTATCCTGGTATATGAAACCCAAGCTGACCTTATGATGTTAGACATGCTTAATTTTGATGTGAAACTAGGCATGGTCTAGTTATCTTCCTACCATGCAATATTAGATTATTTCTCAAAGACCGTTACTTTGGACATGCATGGTGTTCCCCCAGTTGTTTGGCAAGGATCTGTTGGTAGCACACCTATTAGATTTATCTCTTTTGTTCAGGATCAAAGACTAGTGGCAAGCTAGTTTTTGTGTTATTTTCCCTATGTTTCTAATGTGAGTAGGGAGGTCCCTCTAGTTGAATGCATTCCAATTGTCCGTGAGTTTATAGATGTTTTTCCTACCGACCCATTTGGCGTACCTCTAGATCCTGTTATTGATTTTCCTATTAAGCTTGTTCCCCTTAATCGAGCTATTTCTATTTCGCCATATCGGATGGCTCTTGTAGGGCCTAGTGTTGACCTTTAGGATCTCCTGGGTAAGGGATTCATCAGGCCTAGTGTGTCACCTTCAGGAGCTCCTATTTTGTTTATGAAGAAGAAAGATGGTATGATGCACATATGTATTAGGATAGACAATTGAATAAGTTGACAGTGAAGAACCATAAACTTATGCCTAGGATTGATAATCTATTTGACCAGCTTCTGGGTGCCACAGTTTTTTCAAAGATAGATCTTAGGTTTGGTTACCATCAGTTAGGGATTAGGCGCTAGACATCCCAAAGACAAAATTTATGACTCGACATGGCCACTATGAGTTCATAGTGATGTCTTTTGGGTTGACTAATTCCCCTGTCGTCTTCATGGACTTGATGACGTGAGTGTTTGGGTCATATCTTTATATGTTTGTCATTGTGTTCGTAGATGGCATTCTAGTATACTCACGGAGCAAGAGTGATCATGCGCATCAACTGAGGATTGTGATCCAAACTTTGAAGGATTAATAGTTTTATGCCAACTTCCTTACGTTTGAGTTTTGGCTTGAGTCTATAGCAATCTTGGGGCACACAGTGTCCAAGGATTGCATAATGATAGATCCGGCAAAGATAGATTCTATTCATGATATGGCTAGGCCTACTTCAATTTTTGAGATTCGGAGCTTCATCGGTTTGGTAGGCTACTTCAGTTGATTTGTGGAGGGATTCACCACCATTGCAACACCTTTCATTCGATTGGCTCATCTTTATTTACCTTTTAAGTTATCTGAGGAGTGTGAGTTGAGCTTTCGGAAGCTCAAGGAGTTGTTGAGTACTTCTCATGTATAAACTCTTGTAATTGAGGGTGAGGGCTTTACAATCTATTGTTATGCATCCGCCTTTAGTTTGGGTTATGTATTGATATAGCAGAGTTGGGTTTTTTCTTATGTGTTGAGGCAAGTGGTGCTACATTATGGCAACTATTTTACTCATGACATGGAGTTGCTGGCGGTACTTTTCACGCTAAAGATCTGGAGTTCATTTTGAGATCTTCACTAATCACAAGATCCTTTAGTACATCATGATCCAGAGGGATCATAATTCGAGGTAGCATTGCTAGATTGAGGTTCTAAAGGACTATGACCTCTCTATTCTCTACCATCCAAGTAACGCAAATGGGGTGGCATACATATTCAGTTGGATGGTAGTGAATATTGGTAGTCTAGCCATCAAATCTACTTTGGAGCTGCCTTTAGATGTGGACATTTTGTCCTCCATAATCATTTTGTTCAGTTGGATATTTTGGATTCTAGGCGTGTTCTAGCTTATGTGGAGTTTAGTCATCTATTCTTGATCAGATTTGTAGCTTTTCGTTTGAGGATGAGGCCTAGGTGACACTTCCAGATTGAGTGTTACTAGTTAGGCCGGTTAGGTTACTGATATACCGTGAGTTTACGATGTTTCTAATACATTTCTCTTACAAGTTGTGTGTATCTAGGGCCTTTTTGAATTGATTTTTATGTGTTTTAATCATATTTTACAGGAAAGATGTTCAGGTGCGGAATTAAAGAGACAGCTGAAAGAAATGCAGAAAAGGGCATCTACGAAGGTGTTCTACGGACCGTAGGTCCATTGACGCTTCATAGATGGTGGTGGTAGATCAGCAGCCAAGGCATGGAAGGCAAATCAGGTAAATCTTACCAACTGTGGAACCACGGTGGCCATTGACGGTCCGTAGATGGATCTACGGACCGTACTGTTGATCTGCAGATTGATACTTCGAGGGTTCCAGTACCTAATTTTTAAAGATTCCAAGTATGGAGCTACGGAGAGCGATTGACGGACCGTAGATCGATAGACTGTCCATACTACAGTTCCGCCGTTTGCTTCAGAGAAGATGATGATTGGAAGTTGATATATTTTCTAAATGTTGGCTGACGAAAGGGACTCACGGACCATAGATCCATCGACGGTCCGTGAGTCAGTCTCGTGGAATGACGCCTGAACCAAACTTTCCTTATTTTGTTTCCCTTTTAATTTAGGACTTATTTTCTATAAATAGGGCATGTAAACCTCATTTTTGGGGGGTTAGACATTATTGTTCTATTTTAGTTCGTGACTTGGGAGATTAACTTGCAACTTCAGCAATTATTAATTTCCTAAGTTCGTTTTGAAGATTTTGGTGTTGAAATTCAAGTTGAATTTCTGGGTGTATTATTCTTCTTACGTCAGTTCATAATTCTTTCATCTAAAACCATGAATTGTGTTCATATGATTATGGGTAACTAAACTCCACAAGTAGAGTTGTGGGAACAATGAGAAATTAACAAAGTATGAATAGTAAATAAACTATTCTTGAATAGTGTTGCGCATGCATTGATAATTCTTTCGTTTAGAAGTCCTTTTAGCGGTTGCAAACGTTAGGCTCGGCTAAGATATTTAGTGTTAAATTTGCTACTTCTGCGAGCAATAGTTCGTTGGGGTTGTTGCTGTCCTTTTCTACTCTCCAATTTCTTCTTAATTCTCAAAGAGTGCAAGGAACTGACAAATCTAAAAGAGAAAATGGGGGCAACTGATATGGGTAATACAACTACGAACTAGACTCCCAAAATTCAATAAAAATCGTATCAATAACACAAGAATATCAAAACCCTAAATCTAAATGTGTAACCACACGCAATCAATAAACCTAGATGCCATAAATTTAGACTTTTAAAGATAGAAATTTTACCTGATAAACCTTACTCTAACAAAATCCTTTCAATGTTATGAAGCTTTAATACACCATCTTCTTAGGTAAAGCATTTTGTTCTGTCATGTTCATCATCTAGACCAGAACAACAAAAATCATGAGGGATTTTCGAATGTTAGAAGTTACTAATGAAATTTTGAAACAATTCATCAAATTTCTTTGTTAAAAATCTTTAATTTATGTATTGTTGAAGATATAACTATTAATTTGTGAGCAGATTTCAGATTTAGAGCAAAGACCAAAGAGTTGGGGAAAATTTCAAATTTGGAGCAAATTTTGTTCTTCAAGAAATTGTGAAATTTTTCTGATTTGGGGGAAAAGACCTAAGAGTTGAAAACTTTTATGTTTTATGACTAATTTCTCTTTTTAAAATGAAAATTTGAGCAAGAGTTGAAAATGTTGGAGGGAATATAATATTTTAGTGAAAACATTAAGGCCACCCTTGTAATGTGTTTTTTTTACAATTATTAAAATAGCACACTTTAAAAGTTTGGCCATATATGTAAATAGTTGTTGCCAATTATATTATAATGTAACAATGCTTATAAAGTGTAGCCTATACCATTAAAGAGTACGCTTTACAAGTGTTGCCAATATTATCAAAGCCAAAAGTTAAAAACTTAGGCTACGCTTTAAAAGCGTACCAAAAAATATTTTAGGCAACACTTTACAAGCGTTGTCCATATTTAGTGTAGCCGTAGGCCTAAAATGTTGTAGTGTAAGTATATTTTGGGAGTAGTATTGAGCACCGATATGGGGATGCGAGTTCATATTAACACAAGTCTCCATAAACCATGTTGCTATCATGGGTAGTAAATGATCATACATTTTAGATGACTCCTTCAGATTCTTTTAGCATAGACTAGTGGATTCACTTAGTTAAGCGTTCTATATGATGGTAAAGTATAAAACAATTCTGGCTACGTGGGCAAGACGTTGTATCACCACATAGGCTCATAGTGGTGGTTGTCGGTTAGAGAAACTCCCACAGAAACTATATTACTTTATTATTTGAGTAAAGTTGAGTTTGTTATTGCATTTTTCTTTAACGAACTAAGTTGTTATCCTCTGTTTTACAAGCTTTTTATATATTGCATATGTTTATTGCTTTATATTGAGTTAAGTTATTCAGGAGTTGAGTAAAGTGAAGGTAAGTGTTCCTTTCTGATCCTTTTCATGCTTAAGTTGTGTTTAGCATTCCAACTCGCATAGTCGTACATTCAATGTACTGATGCCAGTTCACCTACATCGTCTTATGATGCAGACGCAGGTAACCATGATCAGCATCCAGTGCCTCATTGATCCAGTTGAGCACTCAGAGTCAATTGGTGAGCCTTCTTGCATTTCGGAGGACTCTTTTTATCATTTGCTTTCAGTATTTCATTGTTAGGATGATCAGGGGTCTTGTCCCGACATCCCTCTTTGTTTTAGAGGCTTCATAGACAGATAGTCAGTTAGTAGTTCAGTTGTCTTTACATTTTCATTTCATATGTCAAGACTTGAGTTGCCATTTTGGCCAAGTTGAATGTTTGACTATTAAGCATTCTCAGTATTTTATTATTCAAGTGAGTATAGTTCTATTGATCATTATAAATATGCATAGAGTTTTACGCTGAGTAAGTAAGGCAGGGCAAGGGTTCGCTTGGGGCCAACAATGGTTCTCGAGTGCCAGCCATGTCCGAGGTGTAGACTCGGGGCATGATAGGCCCCAAAAAGCCACACCTCAAATTATTATAAATTGATCTTTGGAAGAGAGAGAAAGCATTCAGAAATTGTGACGAACAAAGGAAAGAGAGAAAAAACACTATTGTTGTTGATTTTAAGTAATTTTTACAATTTTTTCAATTGGGTATTGTAATAGCGAAGAGATTCTTCGTAGTAATTTTTTATTTTCAAATACCCATCTATGGAATTTGTAGCAGGTATTGAATTTCGTCTTTTTATGATGATTGGCTAAAACCCCAATCTTTGGGGTTTGACAATGTAACCAATTAGTGTCTTTGATTTAATGGGTGCTAGTAATTATTGATTTTCAGTGTTAATTTGAAGTGGGCTTAAGTTATTACTAAAGTTTAACTCCTATATTGTATGTTTATCGCAATATACTTCAGGGTTTTACGCTTGCTTGAGAAAGAGGTGTAGAGCTAAGATAGTAACTTGGCATCCATAGCTAGTGGGTCTTGACGGTTTTAGCTTGAGAAAGTGAAACCCATGCTCCATCATTTGTATCTAGCTCGAGAGAGTAGATTTGATGAGATTATGGGCTGGTCTTCTTATGGTATGCATTGAGGTTCGAAAGAAATTAGTGGAAATAAGGTATTTGTTCGAGAGAAAGTGCCTTATCTAAAGTCCATCCTACCGATAGCAAATTAATATACTTAGTTAGTGATTCACACCCGTTGAGTTGAATTTAGTTGTTGGTTGGTAAATCCCCCAAGCATTGCGTCCTTATTTGATTGCCTCTTATTGATTGTTGAAGAGATCTGGTAGTCTGACAACTGTTTGCTTGGATTAGTGACGACGTCTTTGAGTTTGGTTCATAGATTCCTAAACATTTTATTTGTTCAGCTGCAAATGTCACCTTCATAACTTCATATTCGAATTCAAAAGAAAGCTAATCTCTGTTGGATCGACCCCAACTCATTTAGTTGGGTTTATACTGACTTACGATCGTTGACACTTAGAACTGCATGAAGTGTCTTTGAAACGTTAATCACTACCCATGATATGTTTTGGCAACAAGTCCATTTGGGAAATTATCTTGGCAATGTTTTGATCTCGTTCTTGGTCCTTTTCAATTTTCTCTTTTGTTATCCTAAAAATCAAAGGACACATTTGATCTTCCGTAGTACATGAATCACAGTTGATCTTAGTCATTCCATCCAGGAGAACAGATGTGATTTCAAAAGGTTTCTGCATAATTCCTACTTCGACAAATCAATCATCCACACCTTTGTTGACTGGATCTAGGCTCCGGTAGAAATTTTGTAACATCACGTTTTTCGAGAGTCCATGAGTTGGACATTGGAGTAGCAACTTCTGGAAACGTAATCACGTCTTGTGAATTGGTTCACCATTCAATCGTTCGAAGCCCTGATTACTATATATCAATGCTATCATCCTCTACGGAGGGAAAAATCTTATGTAGAACTCCTCGATCAGTTCATCCCAAGAGGTAATTAAGTTCCTTGGTTGGTCGGCTAACCACTAAGTTGCTTCCCCCATCAGAGAAAAAGGGAACAATCGGAGTCGGACTGGCTCTTAGGAGATATTCTTGAAAGAGAATGGACTAGAGACGTACACAAAATTCTAGATGTGGTCATGAGGATCCTCATGAACCAAGCCTCCAGACAAACCGTTCATTTGTAATAGCTGCAACATCATCCTTGGTACATGAAAAAGCGTATATCCCACGACTGGAGGCAACAAGATAATACCTACACCACCTAGATGTACTTCATTTACATCGTTTAAGTTACCGATGTCGTCATTGTGTCCAAGCTGGCTGGCGTTGCTTCCGTTGACACTCATTCCGTCACATGATCAAAGTCAACAAACAACAAACCAAGGTAAATCTTTTCAACTACAATACAATAAGATCATAAGCAAACTTCAATAAGAGAATTCTAAACACCACTCCTCGGCAGCGGCGCCATTTTTTATAACACGCAACTACACTTCATCCAATTCTAAGTGTAGGAGGTCACAATCAAGTAAAAACCCAACGAAGAGTTGGGGTCGATCCCACAGGGAGTGATACAAAATGGAATTCAATTATGAAGATAAGAGTCTGTTCTAGTCGTTTGTAGAATTAAACATTATCGAAATAAATTAAAATAAGTTGCAGGGGTTGACAACAAGTATCAAATAGGGGGGGTATAGAGTGACAATTAACAATTACAAAATAAGGGATTAATCAAGTAGCAAGGATTCTCGGGATGTGATTAGATGCTAATTCGCTATATGTGTGATTAGAATTTACTAACTGAATCTTAGTGGGTAGGATAGGCTTTAAATGTGATGGCCATCTCTTGATCAACTAGCACGATTCAGGCTAGTTCTCTTGAACCTCGACAAGCTTAACAATATAAACAGCCGAAAACCTCAATTAATCTACTCTCTCGATATAGATTGGTAGGATCAAATTTAGATTCACTCTCTCGAGCTGAATCAATGATAGACCAATGACTACAATCAACCGATAGTCTTAATTCTAGAACCTCTTTCTCAAGTAAGCCTAGAATACTAAGTTAGAATTCCATTTGCAACAACAATTCATGGATTAAAACACAACTATCAGTCAAACCCACTTCAAATCAATATTGAAATCTTTAAATACTAACACCCATAAGGTAATTAAAAAATTAATCACATAATCACACCCCCAAGAATGAGGGTTTTAGCGACACATTATAAAAAGTAAGAATATATTACCAAGTAGATTATCCATCAGCTAGGTAACGAAATTCCAGT
Organism: Solanum chiquidenum; assembly: GCA_029582725.1. NCBI lineage: Eukaryota > Viridiplantae > Streptophyta > Magnoliopsida > Solanales > Solanaceae > Solanum > Solanum chiquidenum. Next base: position 27,006 of record JAJOOS010015142.1, read on the forward strand.
CTTCACAATGCTTGGAATAAACTAAAAAACAAATCCCTATTAGAAATTATACTAAAAAAACTACTAAGAAAAGTGTTTGGATCAAAACCCCATGGGTAGAATGTGTCTCAACTTTCGGAACTCCAGGAACTTCAATCCCTTCAAAACTCTTTTAAGAATCATATTTGTACTCTTCCAAATTTTGAGTCCTTGGACCAGTCGGCGGAGTAAGTCGTCCATCGCCGATCAAGTAATCAATGCACCAAGTGACTCTCTTCATCTCCTTCATGACTTGCCTCTTCACCATTCAACTTCTGCAACTTTCGGCAGTCAGGGTCCTTGTCGCCGCATCATTCGGCGGTTCACCGATGTGTCATTTCCATATCCAAGTTGTATTTTTCGAAGGCTGGCAGGCTGTAACCTTTGGAGAGCTGGAGGAAAACTCGACGGTTCGCCGAGTAGCCTTGGCGATTACCATGATTTCCCTTCTTCAACTTCTTCAGCTTTTTTGTTCCTTTTTACCCGGTAATGTCCTTGCCTTACTCTTTTGCCTTCCTTGCTGCAAATCAACACCTAAACATCAGCTTAGAGCATATATTATACCTTGAGAACAATAAAACTATGAAAATAAAACCCCAAATGAGTCGAAATCCCTGACTCATCAGTGTTTGTGATGAAGGTATTTCCGTAAGATTTCAAACAATCATAAGGAAAAAATTTATACTTTTAATTTTATGAAAAATACTACTTAGAAAACCCCAAAAACCAATGTTGTTAGCAGCACGGGAGTTTTCATATTGGAATTATTTTTTCAAATTTTTTTTTTTGTGTTTACTACCATGATCTTTCTTTCTCAATATATATTGGAGTGCAAGACCAGAAAAGTAGGATGACTATGACAGGCTCATCAAATGATAGCTAATTCGTCCCAAAAGTTGCAGCAATTTATGAGAACTACCGAAACAATAACCTTCCATACAAAATTATATGTGGGACAGATGAATTTTAGTGTTCATACTATTTATAAGGTATGTGATGATATTATAGTCTATATTTTTATTAAATTTGTCTGTGCTAAATTAACTAATTATATCCCTCAATTTAGTAGAATATTCGGAGAAGTGATAATACCGCTAAGTAAAGTTAAATTTGATTATTTGATTAAGCGGATGATATAAATTGTTGTGGTCATTTCTCAAGTGCATCTTGTGGCTAATATGTGAAAATGAGAAATTGGGTGTTTGATCTTGGTGTTGTTGAACATATTTGTGATAACTAAAATTATTGTGTCCTACACCCAAACTGGAGAAAAAGGAAAAATTACATATGTTGGTGATTCTAGAACTACTTGAGGTTCTTAGAATGAAAAAATCTTCTTAAATATTATCATCTATATACTGGCATTATCTGAGGAATTATGCAGTTAAGGTTGTATCAATTTGATTCTGGGGGAATTATGAGCAAAACTTGAAACTTTTTTGAGTTGGATAAGGTTTAATAAAGTGATGTGTTATTGATAAAAGAATGTTATAGTCATAGTTTATTTTTGCTTAATGTTTATTAAATTATTAAAATAAGTTTACGTAGATACAGAAGTTCATAAGGTTTTGCTCATATTGTCTACATGGACGCTACTAATTTTATTCATGTTATTCTGGACTAAAAATAAATTGTGCAAGTTATTATTTTAAATTTTATTGTTATCACATGGTTAATGTGTAAATTTTCTAACTAATATTTTATTTATATTTCCTAACGTTAGTGAATTATTATGTTTATACGTTTGTGAATATTAATGACCTGAGTTTTATGTTGTGTAATTGTATAGTAATATATTTAAACTTATTGTTTGAGATAGTTTTCAAGGTCGTTATTGAGTGGCTGACTAAGTTATCATCTATGGATTTCTTTTGATGCATAAATTTATGTTGAAATTTAGATTACTAACAAAATATATGTTGGTGTTTTAGAGTGTCTAAATTGTTAGAATTAATTATATTGAACTTCTTCAGACTTGTATAAATAATGACTAGATTTGAAAAATATTTTAATTTATAAATTTGTATGTTACGTATGAAAACTTTATGAAAAGTTTATCTTTTTATTAAGAAGTATTTTAAAGTGTAGGGGTGTCTTGCTAACGTTACTCTACATGATCTTAAGAAATGAAAATAAGATCTAAATTTTTTGACGGTTTATATGCTAATATAATGTTTCATATATATATTTGTGGTAATGAGTTGTGATACGATTAAATGCAACATTAGAGTTTAAAAATAAATAAAGTATTGTTGAATTTCTTAAAAGTGATAATATTTCTCATCATGTTCTTTTCATTGAATATGATATTGCTTCTTGATGCGTTATTTTTTGAAAGAAGTCATTGGTGATACATGAGAGGTACCACAAGTATAGCTTCCAATAAATTAGAGATTTTGTTGCACTAGAGGGGTACAATGACAGTTTGTGGATTTTAAAATTCATAGGTGGTTGCCAAGCAATAACAGTTGTTGCGAAAAAATATTTGTTTCAATGGAAAAACTAGATATGTGTGTTTGAGACATAATGTGAAGAAGCAGCTGCAGTGAGATGAATTAATTACTCAAATAAATAATGTGTATTCGAAGGTGAATCTGATCAATTCACTTACTAAATGAAACATCGAGGGGAGTAAGATTTTAGTCAATTTGAGAAGATCAACAATGATGGTAACCCAACCTCTGTGATTTGAGATCCCATGAATTAGGTTCATATGGGTAATGACAAGACATTAGTGGGTCAAGTAAGAACTATAAAGTTATGTCCCTCCTATGATGTGTGAATATAGTGTAACAGTCTGCAAGGCAAAGTGAGTTGTGTTAAGCTCTTAATCCAAGTCATATCCTCTATAGGTGGTGTATTTCTATGCAGAATACACTTGATGATTGGACCTATATGAGTGTGAAGTTATGCCGCTTCTATGAAATTGTGAGAGATTTATAGAGGACTCATGAATACTGTGACATGTGCATGACCTCTTAGCGGAAAACCGTGATAATGACAAAGATTGTGCGAGTATAATGTGGTAGAAGAAGACGCTGGATTTACAAAAAAATTATTGGTTCATAGAAGTTCTAAACTTCACCAATTGTTCCTTAAGTTTAATCTTGTTCTATCTAGGTTTGGTTCATAGTCTATGGAAAGCAGATTCAATGCTTTGTACTCATATGTGACGACTCAGCAAAACTTCTCATTTAATTTTATTCCTTAAGATTCCTTTTGAGATATGTAGGGGATTGTTGGAAAAATGATTCTAGTATCTCAAAAGGAAATATTTTATTTCCTATTGTTCTTGAAAGTGAATATTATTTTATATCCTAAATATTTTCTCTCCATAAATAATATTCTATTGCCATTATTATTATCGTTTAATTAGCCATTAAGTTCTATCATAATATGGTTGTTGCCAATGGCTCTATGATGAAATGAATTGCCTTCAATTCATTGATGGTATTCAATGCCTTCATGGATTTTTACTATTTCAACCATTGATACATTAGAGAGGTTACTAATTTTCCTATATAAATCTAAGTAGTATACTTGTCGTCAGTTAGAGAGAAGATAAGATAACAATTCTTCTTTTAATATATTCTTATGCTGGGTTTTCGTTCTATTAAATCTTTGTTAGTTTTTGGCTCCTAGTTTTATACTAGAAGAGCTTTGAATCCTAGGGGATACACCCATACTGGGTGAAATATCCTTAAGGACAGTGCCTTTCGACACGCCTCAAGATATGAGAATTTCCTATAAGAGTTTGTGTTGAAGTACAAGCTTTAGTGAACTTCGTATAAGTGTTCGTCATAAAGGTATTTTCCGTAAGATTTCCAACAAATTTCATATTTTAAAGTGTATTGTCATCGTCTCAAATTCTTTTGCTTTACTGGCTTATTGCTAGCTTTGGAAATAGTTAATTTGAGATTTGTGCATGTTAGTCTTCAATGATGATTTCTGGGTCAACTTCAAACAACCATAACTTTCGGTAGATGATGAGTTAGGTGGTCCATGAGATATCAAATGAAAGATCTCTGAGTCTTCTTTCCTATGCCACCGTGTTGGCAAAATTTTGAGTTCGGATGAATGAGATATGCCCATTTGAGTTCAATCTGTCTGATTAAAGAAATTCATCTGAATTAAGGAGGGGTATTTTGATATGTTCCATACCCACACTAGCCTAGAGAGAAGTTCAAGAGGAGAAAA
>JAJOOS010015143.1:0-13856 GCA_029582725.1 Solanum chiquidenum
ATGGTAGGCATTTCATTCTCAGAAAATGAGTCCTTTCCAGAATTGAGAAACTGTAATTGCTCAAATTCCCATTGTATCATTTTGTGTCTTTAACAGGTAAACATGTTTACCGCGAAATTTCCTTCCACCTGTATGTCTAAAATGTTCTCCTCTGGCTCAATGAATGACTAGTTAAAACGTTTGGCTTGAAATGCTGAACCTGCATTTAGACCAGCAGTGTTACAAGGTCAAGTTGATATGTCCAGATGGTGTCGTGCTCGATTTTGGTAATACTTCCATCCTCTACATTACTCTGTTGTGCGCGTGTTTGAAGCATCAGATGGAATTTAATTTTGTATGTATATATAGTAAGTGATGTTATTTCAAGTTATGCATATGATCTTAGTTAAGGTGCAGCAGCAAATATTGCTATTTTTTCCTCAAGAATGTTGAGGATTGAGATTATAAGTGTAATTACGAAAGACAAAGTTGGACCTCTTTATAATGATGGACATATTTTTGGCTGCTATAGCGAATGATTGTTATTGTTACACACCATAATAACATTTGACGTTCAGATCTTATTTGGCTGTTATTAACAAAAAGAAATAGGCAAGAAGTCATTTTCCTCTAACTTCTTATGTTTTACTAAAGAAAACAAAATACTTAAAATTAAACCACACAGTGCTTCTTTTGAAACTAATTAAAATTAAATATTTTAATAGAAAGTTTCAGTATACTATTTGGATAACGAGATGTTAGGAAATTATGAATATACGTAGACATCATTCACCATCATTACTGCCGTCATGGATAATTATTACTCCAAAATTTGACTTGAACATGATATCTTAACGAATTAATGAAATTGTGTACAAACTGATCTAAACACTATTGTTATATATCATATATTATATATATAAAAAGAACTTCATAAAAAAAAAAGTGTATATATATATATACTTGTTTCAAGGCACGTGTGTCCCAATTCTGTTAGCATATTTTTTTTAAAAATAATAAGATAATATTAAACATGTGTGGAAAGAGTAATATAAATTTAGTCATATAGGTGCAATGTGCAATGAAATAATAAATATGTGGCTGTTTGTACAACTACAACATGACATGATAAAATATAACTTGTACCAAAATTTCCAAAATTAATGTTACTACAAATAGCTCTAAAGAATCTTACCGCAAATTAAGCACAAATACAATATGTATACACATTTTAAAGTGTAAGCATATATAACTAACCCTTTTTTAGTAATACAATTGTAGGAATAATTTTATAAAGCTAGTATCCTAAATCAGCATTTTAAACCATCATAACATACAATTAAAAAGCAATTATTTATATGGAAGAAAATAAATATCAACCTCACTACCATATTCTTACTATTCTAGGAGAAAAGGATGATATTGTATTCTTATGTAAATGTCATATTTTTATGATTATTGTGAAGTTGGGAGTGTGATGAAATGGAGCATAATTATCCTATTTATCACTCTTTTGTAAGTAAAATTTTACATAAAAATCCATATTAAATGTGAGTCCTTATAATTCATAAAAATGTGAATGGTCAAATTTTCATTTTATAAAAATAGGAGCAGAAAAGTCTACTATAAGGTTGAATATCATAACCATTACTTAGTATTTATTAAGAATACATTAATAAATCAAATACAATCCGACAATCCTTATTCTCCTAATCCATTATTTAGCCATTATTGCATTTAAAGTAAAAAATTCATCATCACCTTGAAAATTAAGGGCAAAATGATAATTCAATTTTGAGGTTAGAGTAATGCATGCAAAAACACATACATATACCTAAAACACCTTTCATATACCATACTTGTGTTTATTACTCTAGCAATTAATGGGTAAAATAAAGCTTAATTGTGGATAGAGTAATGCATGCAAAAACACATACATATATGATATAACATACTAGAACTGCTAATGTGCTAACTCTATCACTGAACATTAAGCCATAATATACATGATCTTCACCCAATTAGTTTTGGTACAACTTGTGCTGTCTTGAGGGATAACTTATCCCAAGACTAACGGTTAATCTTGGGATAAGTTAGCCCAGCCTTTGCAACCAAACAACGAATTAAAGGGCACTCAAAAATTATTTCGGGATCAATTCCTTTTATCCATCACACCAAACGACCCCTTATTCTTAAAAATTATGTCATGCATATTATTTGACTATAACAAACCAATAAATCAGCATAACTAATTTATCACATCATAACTAATCCTAATATAACTTGTCTTCCAACCAAAAAACCACTAAAGGGCACTCAAAAATAATTTTGAATTAACTCGATTTATCCATCACACCAAACAATCACATTCTATCCTCTCTTGCTTCAATTATTAAATTGAGAGAGTAATGAATAGTCTTTGTCATCTTGTTGGCTGAAAAGTCATACTTTGGGAAAAGAGAAAAAAAGGACAATAGTTAATAGTAACAGACATAGTTGTACCAATTACAAGTAAAACCACTAGCAAGAGAGAGAAAAAAACCAGTGATCATTCATATTTGCAAATTACTCTTAATAATTCAACAGGTAAAGTAAAGCTCTTAGTAAAGACACAGTAATCTTCTCCAAATTCTTATAATCATTTTGTGGTTTCCTGTTTTGCTTTGCAGATTTCAGAAATGGAGATTGGGTTAGCAGTTGGTGGTGCATTTCTCTCTTCAGCATTGAATGTTCTCTTTGATAGGCTTACTCCTCAGGGTGAGTTGTTCAAGGTGTTTCAGAAGCATAAGCATGATGTTCGGCTCTTAAAGAAGCTGAGGATGACTTTGCTTGGCCTTCTGTGTTAAGTGATGCAGAGAATAAGCAAGCATCAAATCCATATGTGAGCCAGTGGCTTAATGAGCTTCAAGATGCTGTGGACGGCGCTGAAAACTTAATAGAAGAAGTCAATTATGAGGTTTTGAGACTAAAGGTGGAAGGTCAGCATCAAAATCTTGGGGAAACAAGCAATCAACAGGTAAGTGACTGCAACCTGTGCTTGAGTGATGATTTTTTTCTGAACATAAAGGAGAAGTTGGAAGACACCATTGAAACATTGGAGGAGTTGGAAAAGCAAATTGGTCGCCTTGATCTAACCAAGTATCTTGATTCGGGTAAACAAGAAACAAGGGAATCTTCAACTTCTGTCGTTGATGAATCTGATATCTTAGGTAGGCAGAACGAAATAGAGGGATTGATTGACCGTGTGTTGTCTGAGGATGGAAAGAATCTGACTGTAGTTCCTGTTGTTGGAATGGGGGGCGTGGGCAAGACAACACTTGCTAAAGCTGTTTACAATGATGAGAGTGTGAAAAAACATTTTGATTTGAAAGCTTGGATCTGTGTGTCTGAACCATATGATATCCTCAGAATAACAAAGGAGTTACTTCAAGGAATTGGTTTAAAGGTTGATAACAATCTGAATCAACTTCAAGTAAAATTGAAGGAATGTTTAAAGGGAAAAAAGTTTCTTATTGTTTTAGATGATGTGTGGAATGAAAACTATAAAGAGTGGGATGACTTGAGAAATCTTTTTGTACAAGGAGATGTAGGAAGTAAGATCATTGTGACAACACGTAAGGAGAGTGTTGCCTTGATGATGGGTTGTGGGCCAATCAACGTGGGGACTCTGTCTAGTAAAGTCTCTTGGGATCTATTCAAGCGGCATTCATTTGAAAATAGGGATCCTGAGGAACATCCAGAACTTGAAGAGATTGGAATACAAATTGCACACAAGTGCAAAGGATTGCCTTTAGCTCTAAAGGCACTTGCTGGTATTTTACGCTCCAAATCAGAGGTGGATGAGTGGAGAGACATTTTAAGAAGTGAAGTATGGGAGCTGCGAAGTCGTTCCAATGGCATCTTACCAGCATTGATGTTGAGCTACAATGATCTTCCTGCACATTTGAAATGGTGTTTTGCTTTTTGTGCAATATATCCCAAAGGTTATCCATTTTGCAAGGAGCAAGTAATTTACTTATGGATTGCTAACGGTCTTGCACAACAGTTTGATTCTGGTAACCAATACTTTCTCGAGTTGAGATCGAGATCATTGTTTGAAAAGGTCCAAGAGTCTTCTGAATGGAATCCGGGGAATTTCTTAATGCATGACCTTGTCAATGATTTGGCCCAAATTGCATCTTCAAATCTGTGTATCAGGTTGGAAGAGAACCAAGGATCTCATATGTTGGAACAAAGTCGGCACATGTCCTATTCAATGGGAAAAGGTGATTTTGGTAAACTGGAAACCCTCAACAAATTGAAGCAATTGAGGACATTGCTTCCCATCAATATCCAGCGGCGTCCATGCTATCTTAGCAAGAGGGTGCTGCATGACATATTGCCAAGACTAACATCCCTAAGGGCACTATCACTGTCTCATTATATCATTTGGAAGTTGCCAAATGACTTGTTTATCAAATTAAAGCACCTAAGATTTTTGGACCTTTCTTGGACATTTATAAATAAGTTGCCAGATTCAATTTGTGTACTGTACAACTTAGAGACACTTCTGTTGTCACATTGTTATTATCTTAAGGAGCTACCTCTGCATATGGAAAAATTGATCAACTTGCGTCACCTTGACATTAGCAAAGCTCATTTGAGGACACCCCTACATCTAAGCAAGTTGAAAAGTCTCGATGTGCTAGTGGGAGCCAATTTTATTCTAAGTGGTCGCGGTGGTTTGAGAATGGAAGATTTGGGTGAAGTACATAACTTGTATGGATCTCTATCAATTCTAGAGTTGCAAAATGTGGTTGATAGAAGGGAATCTCTGAAGGCAAACATGAGGGAAAAGAAACATGTTGAAAGGTTATCTTTGCAGTGGAGTGGAAGTAATGCTGACAATTCACAAACTGAAAGAGACATACTTGATGAGCTACAACCAAATACAAACATAAAAGAACTCCGAATAACTGGCTATAGAGGAACAAAATTTCCAAATTGGCTAGGTGATCCTTCATTTCATAAGCTAATAGACTTGTCTCTTAGCAATGGCAAAGACTGTTATTCCTTGCCAGCACTAGGACAGCTTCCTTGTTTAAAATTCCTTACCATTAGAGGGATGCATCAAATAACAGAGGTGACTGAAGAGTTCTATGGTAGTTCATCCTCCACAAAGCCATTTAATTCTCTTGAGCAGCTTGAATTCGCAGAGATGCTGGAGTGGAAGCAGTGGGGTGTACTGGGGAAGGGAGAGTTTCCTGTACTTGAGGAACTTTCGATTGATGGTTGCCCAAAGTTGATTGGGAAGTTGCCTGAAAATCTTTCTTCTCTGAGAAGATTGAGGATATCAGAATGCCCTGAACTCAGTTTGGAGACACCTATCCAACTTTCAAATTTAAAAAAGTTTGTAGTTGCTAATTCTCCTAAGGTTGGAGTTCTTTTTGCGAATGCTCAACTGTTTACATCTCAACTTGAAGGAATGAAACAGATTGTTGAATTATGTATTTTTAATTGTATATCTGTTACCTCCTTACCTATTAGCATTCTGCCGAATACGTTGAAGAGAATAAGAATCTCTGGTTGTAGGGAACTGAAATTGGAGGCGCCGATCAATGCTATTTGTCTCGAGGAATTGTTTCTAGAAAGATGCGATTCAACTGAGTTGGTCCCAAGAGCACGCTCTTTGAGTGTAAGAAGTTGCAACAACCTTACTAGGCTTTTGATTCCTACTGGCACTGAAACACTCAGAATTGGTGATTGTGATAATCTTGAAATACTTTCAGTGGCATGTGGGACTCAGATTACATCATTGTATATTTACAACTGCCAGAAGCTGAAGTCGCTGCCAGAGCATATGCATGAACTGCTTCCATCTCTTAAGCAACTCACACTGTATCGATGTCCAAATATAGAGTCCTTTCCTGAAGGAGGATTGCCCTTCAATTTACAAGTCCTTGAGATCAACCATTGCAAGAAACTGGTGAATGGCCGAAAAGAGTGGCATTTACAGAGACTCCCCTCTCTCATGCAGTTAGGAATCAGTCATGATGGCAGTGATCTTGCTGGTGAAAACTGGGAGTTGCCTTGCTCTATTCGAAAGCTTAGCATATTCAATCTGAAAACATTAAGCAGCCAACTTCTTAAAAGCCTCACCTCTCTTGAGTTCCTATATGCTAGCAAGTTACCTCAAATTCAGTCACTGCTGGAAGAAGGACTTCCCTCCTCTCTTTCTGAGCTACAATTACGGCTTCATGATGATCTCTATTCACTACCAACCAAAGGTCTTCAGCGTCTCATCTGGCTTCGGTGTCTAGAGATTTGGGATTGCCCTAATCTCCAATCTCTTCCCGAATCAGGGATGCCCTCTTCCCTCTCTAAGCTGACCATCCAATGTTGCTTGAATCTCCAGTCTCTTCCTGAATCGGGGATGCCCTCCTCACTCTCTGATCTGCATATCGGCAATTGCCATAGTCTCCAATCTCTTCCCGAATCGGGGTTGCCCTCCTCCCTCTCTGAGCTGTACATTTATAATTGCTCTAATCTCCGATCTCTTCCCGAATCAGGGATGCCCTCTTCCCTCTCTAAGTTGACCATCCAAAGTTGCTATTATCTCCAGTCTCTTCCTGAATCGGGGATGCCCCCTTCCATGTCTAATCTATCTATTTCCGAATGCCCATTGCTCAAACAACTCCTAGAATTTAACAGGGGGGATTACTGGCCAAAAATTGCTCATATTCCCACCATATATATTGATGGGGAATACCAGTAATGATTACAAAAAAAGGTGCTCTGATAAATTGTAAGTTAAAATTCTTTATTTTTTCATTTATTTTTTTGTTTACTTCCCTTTTCTTGCTTGTTAATTCTTTTCCTTTGTTAAATCCTTGAGCAGCACAAAGCGTCTATTGCCACTGTGAAGCTGAGGAATCATCTTTGGATCGGGATGAATTTAATTTAAGATGATAGCAAAAAAGGTGATAAAACGGAAGCTGTTATATGTAGGAATTGAAATTATTTGCTTCGGACAGTTGATAGCATTTCATGTATTCTAGTACTTTCCGTTTTTCGGTGAGTTTGTTGATCAAGGACTTGGGAGCATGGAGGTTTAGAGTAATGAACATGCTCACTCGTAAATGCATAGCTCTAATAGAATTCAGAGGTATACAAGACGCAAAGTTTGTTTCCTATCTCCGTTTTTCTGTTTTCCTTCCTTTTCCTTGTTTGTTAATTCTTCTTGTTTTTCTTAGTACTGTTGAACAGTGTGGATCATCTATTGCGACCGTGTGGAGCGAAGCATTTTCATTCTAATTTTAGATGACAAAAAGGTGATATGTTGCAATTAATGTAATCTTTAAACTTGCTCTGAGTCATTGAAAAAGAAACCGAGTGTAGGTTAGAATTGATAATTTGCCCTAGAAGGTTGATAGCACAAAGTAATGCTAATGTACTACAACTATTGCTTCTTTTTCCCGTGGGTTGAGGAAGGAGGAGATGGTTTAGACTTTAGAGTAATGCACATGTTTAACTCTTGATTTTTGATATTTCTACTGAGAGAGTTCAAACACACACGAGACAGAGAGCTTGTCTTCCCATAACTTAACATCTAAATGCCTAAGCACAATCTTAACTTTATTATCTGATCTCAACTTAACCATCTTTTCTCTTTCTTTCGTCAGTTGTGCCAAAATTCTCTACTGAATAGACAAATATCAGCTCAACTGTGATCTGTCCGCAGAGTGTAGATGAAGAAAGGTACTTTCTCTTTTCTCTCGAATTTCACTTTTCTTTCATCAGTCTGAGAAGGAAATATTGAGAAAAGAGTTTTTCGCGTATGAACTCTGATGTTTCTTCACTGCTCCAACTGCACTTCAAAATTGAGAAACTGTAATAGCTCAAATCCCCATTGTATCATTTTGTGTCTTTAACGGTAAACATGTTTACCGCGACATTTCCTTCCAGTAGTATGTCTAAAATGTGATTCTCTGGCTCATAGAATGACTACGCTTGAAATGCTGAACCTGCATTTAGATCAGCAGTGTTACAAGGTCAAGTTGATATGTCCAGATGGTGTCGTCCACGAGTTTGGTAATACTTCCATCCTCGATATTACTCTGTTGTGCGCGAGTTTGAAGCATCAGATTGAATTTTATTTTGTATATATGATGTTATTTCAAGTTATGCATAAGATCTTAGCTAAGGTGAAGCAGCAAATATTGCTATTTTGTCCTTAAGAATGTTGAGGATTGAGATTATAAGTGTAATTACGAAAGATAAAGTTGGACCTCTTTATAATGACGGACATTTTTTTGGCTGCTATAGCGAATGATTGCTATTGTTACACACCATAATAACATTTGATGTTTAGATCCTATTTGACTGTTATTGACAAAAGAAATAGGCAAGAAGTCATTTTCCTCTAACTTATTATGTTTTACTAAAGAAAACAAATTATACTTGAAACTAGTTGTATTGTACCTACAAATAATTAAACTATTTAAACCACATAGTATTTCTTTTAAAACTAATTAAAATTAAATATTTTAATATGTAGAAAGTTTATGTATACTATCTAGATAACGAGTTGTTGGGAAATTATGAATATACGATAGACATCATTCACCTTTCATACTGCAATATTTTTTTTTTACATAAATCCCACTAATTTAGGAGCTAGTCACTAAGATATACTCTAGTTTGTAATATTACGTATTTTACTAGATTTTAGCGCATTCAGATATGTTTAGATACGTACAAATACATGTATCTTGATATAAATGAGATCAAAATTAGGTGTAATTGAATATTTGTATTTAAGTGGATTCGCATGTATTTGAGACTAGTCATGGACACGTGCGTTGCACGTGTGAGCCATGCTAAGTTGTCTCATTCTCTCGATAGACATTTGTAAAGCAGTGTTGTTGTGAGTGCGTGCAATAGTATTGATGTAGTAGAAGTGTGTATTCTGTTAAAAAACCTTATCTCACGAGCACATACACCAGGTGATGTTCGGCTCTTAAAGAAGCTGAAAATGACTTTGCGTAGTCTTCAGATTGTGCTAAGTGATGCAGAGAATAAGCAGGCATCAAATCCATCTGTGAGAGACTGGCTTAATGAGCTTCGAGATGCTGTGGACTCTGCTGAAAACTTAATAGAAGAAGTTAATTATGAAGTGTTGAGGCTTAAGGTGGAAGGTCAGCTGCATCAAAATCTTGGAGAAACAAGCAATCAAAAGGTAAGTGACTGCAACCTGTGCTTGAGTGATGATTTTTTTCTTAACATAAAGGAGAAGTTGGAAGACACCATTGAAACATTGGAGGAGTTGGAAAAGCAAATTGGCCGCCTTGATCTAACAAAGTATCTTGATTCGGGTAAACAAGAAACAAGGGAATCTTCAACTTCTGTTGTTGATGAATCTGATATCTTAGGTAGGCAGAAAGAAATAGAGGGATTGATTGACCGTTTGTTGTCTGAGGATGGAAAGAATCTGACTGTAGTTCCTGTTGTTGGAATGGGGGGCGTGGGCAAGACAACACTTGCTAAAGCTGTTTACAATGATGAGAAAGTAAAAAACCATTTTGGTTTCAAAGCTTGGATCTGTGTGTCTGAACCATATGATATTCTCAGAATAACAAGGGAGTTACTTCAAGAATTTGGCTTAATGGTTGATAACAATCTGAATCAACTTCAAGTCAAATTGAAGGAAGGCTTAAAGGGAAAAAAGTTTCTTATTGTCCTAGATGATGTGTGGAATGAAAACTATAAAGAGTGGGATGACTTGAGAAATCTTTTTGTACAAGGAGATGTAGGAAGTAAGATCATTGTGACGACACGTAAGGAGAGTGTTGCCTTGATGATGGGTTGTGGGCCAATCAATGTGGGGACTCTGTCTAGTGATGTCTCTTGGGCTCTATTCAAACGGCATTCATTTGAAAATAGGGATCCTGAGGAATATTCAGAATTTCAAGAGGTTGGAAAACAAATTGCAAACAAGTGCAAAGGATTGCCATTAGCTCTAAAGACACTTGCTGGTATTTTACGCTCCAAATTCGAGGTGAATGAGTGGAGAGACATTTTAAGAAGTGAAATATGGGAGCTGCCACGTCATTCAAATGGAATCTTACCAGCATTGATGTTGAGCTACAATGATCTTCGTCCACATTTGAAGCAATGTTTTGCTTTTTGTGCAATATATCCAAAAGATCACCTGTTTAGCGAAGAACAAGTTATTCACCTGTGGATTGCTAATGGTCTTGTACAGCAGTTGCATTCAGCTAACCAATACTTTCTCGAGTTGAGATCGAGATCATTGTTTGAAAAGGTCCGAGAGTCTTGTGAATGGAATCCGGGGGAATTCTTAATGCATGACCTTGTCAATGATTTGGCCCAAATTGCATCTTCAAATCTGTGTATCAGGTTGGAAGAGAACCAAGGATCTCATATGTTGGAACAAACTCGACACTTGTCATATTCAATGGGTGATGGTGATTTTGGTAAACTGAAAACCCTCAACAAATTGGAGCAATTGAGGACATTGCTTCCCATCAATATCCAGCTGCGTTGGTGCCATCTTAGCAAGAGGGTGCTGCATGGCATGTTGCCAAGACTAACATCTTTGAGGGCACTATCATTGTCTCATAATAAGAATGAGGAGTTGCCAAATGACTTGTTTATTAAATTAAAGCACCTAAGGTTTTTGGACTTTTCTTGGACAAATATAAAAAAGTTGCCAGATTCAATTTGTGTACTGTACAACTTAGAGACACTTCTCTTGTCATATTGTAGTTATCTTAAGGAGCTACCTCTGCATATGGAAAAATTGATCAACTTGCGTCACCTTGACATTAGCGAAGCTTATTTGACGACACCCCAACATCTAAGCAAGTTGAAAAGTCTCGATGTGCTAGTGGGAGCCAAGTTTCTTCTAAGTGGTCGTAGTGGTTCGAGAATGGAAGATTTGGGTGAACTGCATAACTTGTATGGATCTCTATCAATTCTAGGGTTGCAACATGTGGTAGATAGAAGGGAATCTCTGAAGGCAAACATGAGGGAAAAGAAACATGTTGAAAGGTTATCTTTGGAGTGGAGCGGAAGTAATGCTGACAATTCACAAACTGAAAGAGACATACTTGATGAGCTACAACCAAATACAAACATAGAAGAACTCCGAATCACTGGCTATAGAGGAACAAAATTTCCAAATTGGCTAGGTGATCCTTCATTTCATAAGCTAATAGACTTGACTCTTAGCAACGGCAAAGACTGTGATTCCTTGCCAGCGCTAGGACAGCTTCCTTGTTTAAAATTCCTTACCATTAGAGGGATGCATCAAATAACAGAGGTGACTGAAGAGTTCTATGGTAGTTCATCCTCCACAAAGCCATTTAATTCTCTTGAGCAGCTTGAATTCGCAGAGATGCTGGAGTGGAAGCAGTGGGGTGTACTGGGGAAGGGAGAGTTCCCTGTACTTGAGGAACTTTCGATTGATGGTTGCCCAAAGTTGATTTAAGATTGAGGATATTAAAATGCCCTGAACTCAGTTTGGAGACACCTATCCAACTTTCAAATTTAAAAGAGTTTGAAGTTGCTAATTCTCCTAAGGTTGGAGTTGTTTTTGATGATGCTCAATTGTTTACGTCTCAACTTGAGGGAATGAAACAGATTGTTAAATTAGATATTACTGATTGTAAGTCTCTTACCTCCTTACCTATTAGCATTCTTCCGAGTACGTTGAAGAGAATAAGAATCTCTGGTTGTAGGGAACTGAAATTGGAGGCGCCGATCAATGCTATTTGTCTGAAGGAATTGTCTCTAGTAGGATGTGATTCACCTGAGTTTCTCCCAAGAGCACGCTCTTTGAGTGTAAGAAGTTGCAACAACCTTACTAGGTTTTTGATTCCTACTGCCACTGAAACAGTCAGTATTAGAGATTGTGATAATCTTGAAATACTTTCAGTGGCATGTGGGACTCAGATGACATCATTGCATATTTACAACTGCGAGAAGCTGAAGTTGCTGCCAGAACATATGCAACAACTCCTTCCATCTCTTAAGGAACTGAAACTGGTTAATTGTTCACAAATAGAGTCCTTTCCTGAAGGAGGATTGCCCTTCGATTTACAAAAACTTTGGATCTCCTGTTGTAAGAAACTGGTGAATGGCCGAAAAGAGTGGCATTTACAGAGACTCCCCTGTCTCAGAGATTTAACTATCCACCATGATGGTAGCGACGAAGTGGTTCTTGCTGGTGAAAAATGGGAGTTGCCTTGCTCTATTCGAAGGCTTAGCATATGGAATCTGAAAACATTAAGCAGCCAACTTCTCAAAAGCCTCACCTCTCTTGAGTACCTATTTGCTAATAATTTACCTCAAATGCAGTCATTGCTGGAAGAAGGGCTTCCTTCCTCTCTTTCTGAGCTAAAATTATTTAGCAATCATGATCTTCATTCACTACCGACCGAAGGTCTTCAGCATCTCACGTGGCTTCGACATCTAGAGATTCGGGATTGCCATAGTCTCCAATCTCTTCCCGAATCAGGGTTGCCCTCCTCCCTCTCTGAGCTGCGCATTTGGAATTGCTCTAATGTCCAATCTCTTCCCGAATCGGGGATGCCCCCTTCTATCTCTAATCTATATATTTCCAAATGCCCATTGCTCAAACCACTCCTAGAATTTAACAAGGGGGATTACTGGCCAAAAATTGCTCATATTCCCACCATATTTATTGATTTGGAATCCCAGTAATGATTAAAAAAAAATGGTGCTCTGATAAATTGTAAGTTAAAATTCTTTATTTTTTCATTTATTTTTCTGATTACTTCCCTTTTCTTGCTTGTTAATTCTTTTCCTTTGTTAAATCCTTGAGCAGCACAAAGCGTCTATTGCCACTGTGAAGCTGAGGAATTATCTTTGGATCGGGATGAATTTAATTTTAGATGACAGCAAAAAAGGTGATAAACCGAAAGCTGGTTGATGCAAGTATAGGAATCTGAAAATCTGTTAGAAAGCTGTTAGAACTGTTAGACAGTAACACTGTTCAGCTGTCAAGAAGTTAGTTAGTTAGTTACTTTTTTTGTATTCTTCTTTAAGTCATTTTACCCATTGATTAGTTGTATAAATACATGGGAATTGTACTGATTCAATCATTCCTGAATAATATCAATCTATTCTTTCTTCCTTCTTCTACATCTTCTCAGCTAATCTTCTCGGTTGTACCCTGAATTAGTCTTCATCTTCTTCGAGCCTTAGCTCCTAGATTAACTACGATCATCACGATTGAGTGTGAGTGCATCAATTGGTATCAAAGCTATCATTCCTCGGCATGGCTTTGACTTGCAATAAGAACCCAGAAGGATCGACAGAGGACACGGATAACAAATTTTTGCAGATTCAAGAGCAATTACAGAAATTGATGGAGAGTATGAATGATCGAAATGTGAGGACAGATAAGGAATTGTTGGAAATCAAGCAAGCCATTGGTGGTATGAAGCAGAGAGACAAGGAATTGGATAACTGCAGAGGTGAATCTTCTGCTGGAGGTGACAATTCTGGAGAATTGAGGCAGTTGAACACAAGCAGAGACATTCAGACTGGAGTAACTAGTAATTTTCTCACTCGATGCTCTAGGTTAGATTTCCCTAGATTTTCTGGACAAGATCTGAAAACATGGTTGTATAAGGTGGACCAATTCTTTTCTATGGATGAAATTCCTTATAGTCAGAGGGTCAAGGTCACATCAATTCACTTAGATGGGGAAGCTATTGCTTGGCATAGGTCATTTATGAAAGCTAGGAACAATGCTGTAGATCCTACTTGGACAGAGTATATTTTAGCTTTGAATGAAAGGTTTGGGGATGGATATGAAGATTCAATGGAATCCATTAAGCACCTGGAAC
>JAJOOS010015144.1:0-33939 GCA_029582725.1 Solanum chiquidenum
TTATTTTGTGTTCTTAGTTTTTGTTTTATTAGGATGTTGCGGGGTCTGTCCCAACATCCATCTCAGTATTTTAGAAGCTTCATAGACAGACAGTCAGTTAGTTTTGAGTCTCTCATCTATATATATATGTAAATATTCTATTTTGAGATTCGAGTTGCCTTTATGGCCATATTTTATAAGTTAAGTTGTTTTGTAATATTGCATTGCATTGAGTTATTGAGGTTTCCGCTGAGTTAAGAAAGCGAGGCCAAGGGTTCGCTTGGGGCCAGAAATGGTCTCCGGGTGCCGGTCCCGCCTAGGGTGTAGGCTCGGGGCGTGACAGAAAGAAATCTACCTCTTGAATAATTTGTAATCATTAATTGGAAATAGAAAAGATTTGAAATTCAAAAATAGATTAATTGATAAACTTGAGAGACACCTTCTGAAAATCAAAATGAATTTGAAATTTGTAACTGTTAAAGAAGTGGAGAGAATTTAGGGATAAAATAGAGTAGTGAAATGGGGAGTGGGAAACGTGGGTGTAGGCTGAAAATAGGAGTGAGATATTTATGTATCAAGCAGAGTTTATGAATTGGGGGAATTAAGGGATTTTTGAATTTTTTTAAAAAGGTAGGAATAAATTGATATTAAGGTAAGTAACTATGTGTATATAAGTAATTTTCCCAAAAAAGTTATGCTCTGTTTACGGCGAATTTCAAAATGCATCGCACTGATGAGTATTTTCCAAAAAAAAAAATAGAGTATTGAACTTCTATTTTGTTTCGTTTTTAATGTTTTTTTCTATAAAAATATTTGTGGAACACTTTAATTCATGAAAAATGGTAGGTACATAACTTTTTTCGCTAGAAATGATAATTGTAGAGCACGAAATTTCATATGATATTATTGTATATTTATTTATTTATTGTAATGCCATCAGAGTATTTATTTCACTAATTATTTCATCATTGTCCAGTGGCAACAAATCATTGAGATATGTCATTTCAACTGTTGGCATCGAGCAATTTATCCCCAGTAAATAATATATAACCCCCTCTTACTCAATATGACTTAGAGACCATTCTTTGCTTGTGGCTAATTCCCTGATTAAATATGTGTTTTTGTTCTTAGGAGCTAACCATGCTTGTGTGCATATATATAATTTGCATCTCCGTGATGCCTTTCAAATACAACATTTTACTACATAAATAAATAAATAAAAACATGCAAATTTATCACTCTAACATGTCTTTCTTTCAAAATGCCATAAAGGAAGGGGAAAAATAACATGGAACAGGATGAAGATAAGTCATTACCATTATCCTGAAAACTTTAAAAGGGCTTCCTTTCCAGTAGAAAAAATTTCAAACAAAAGATCAGAATTCTCCCTGCATGACATATCACATTCATTATGAACTTAAGTGATTAATTTTTAGTTTTTCTTATATCAGATGAACTTGGAGTATTAGATGCTTGCATTAAGAAACAAAACATACAGAGGAGGCAGCTTCTTAATGAGCTCTTGGACTTGAAAGGTTAGTGACTTTTTCATTCAGGCAGGCTATCAAATGCAGGATACCAAAGTCTATATACATATTATGATACTCACATCACAGTTTTATTAAAAAGTAATCATGTAAATATGGTCAAATGTTATTTCGAAAAACACTACTCATCTTCTTTTAAATTTTCTCTCACATATTAAACCACATCTCTCATTTATAGTGAAGAATTTAAGTAAATATATATATATATATACACAGCAGCCCAGGCTACCTCATTGCTTAGCTGCACTCACTTTTTGTACAATTCTTTTCTGCTGTGTTGTTCACTTATTAATAAGGGTGAAAAAATGGCTTAGAACATACTTTAATTGTGTTTCAACTTATTGTTACATACTTCAACTTTACTTTGCGGGTAAAGATATCGAAATTATAGGGTGAACCCAATTGGAAGGAAGTTATAGTAAAAACTTTCTTCTAATCTTCTTTCTTTCACGGATCACTCTCTGACTTTTTTTTATACATAATACATATATCAAAACTAATCCACATCTATAAATAAAATTGAAATTTCATTATCGAAATTTTTTCAGTAATCAGAAAAAATAACTCACTATCCGACTGAGTACTGTTATTTGTGAATCCCAAAAAAAGTATAAAAATTGATTTTTAAAAAAAGAGAGGTGAAGAAGCAAAAATTATTAAAAATATGAAATTTACACATGACGATAGGTGCATATCACCTCTAACACAAGCTTGGTGTAAAAATTTAAAGGAGTATATGTTTTGATTAAATTATTCCAGGTTACTAAGAGAGAAATGAGTAAAATATGTCATTCAAGTCTTTAAATTAAAATTGATGATATTGACCTAGTCAAATGAGATTAATTGAGAAGTGGACTTGATTAGAGTAATTACGAATTTTAAGTGTATATTAATATTCCAAAAAAATTGAAAAGTCTTTCCTGTCAGTTAAAATTTCAAATTTTAAAATTTTTCCATCTTTCATTATCTTTTCAATATTCCTTTTCCCCTCCTCCTCCTCCCCCACCCACTCCCCCCTCCCCCTCCTCCTTCGTCTTTGTTGCTACTCGGGGTGGGCATTCAATATTTCGAATTTGATTACAAGATTTGGTGTACCTGAACATCGAATCAAATTAATACGGTTCGGGTCGGTTTTTTACAATTCGTTTCCGTTTGATGTCGATGTATTAAATTCAATTTTTTCTGTTGTGGGCATTCTTAATGGACTTTTTCTAATTTTATGTTTTATGACTTTTTTGTCCGATTTTTCAGCTTAATGGGCTAAAAGTAAGAATAGAATAGTATACTTACAACCAACAATAAGCAGTGGACTAAAAAGCTTTACAAAATATTAACCGAATCCTAATGTATAATACTAATATATAAATTTCGTTAAACTGAAATATATATCGAACTACATTTATCATATAATCGAAAATTGAACCGTAATATCGAAGTTATCAAGAAGTTGAACTAATACCAAATTGAGAACTGAAATACCGAAATCAAAAAATCGAATCAATTTGGTTCTGTGTTTTGATTTGTTAGTATTTATGCACACCCCTAATTGCTACAATCATCGATGAGACATTAATCATTTTTTATCGCTCTCTTCTTGTAATTCTCTTTTTTGTCTTCATTTTTACAAATTATTTTTCTTTGATTTTTAAAAATTTTGAAGGAAAAAATTATTTTAAAGTCATTGAAGAAAATCTGCAAAAAATCAAGCAACTATAATAGTTGTTGCAAACAACTTGGCTGGTTTTTTAACTAACTTTGTGTATGATTTTACAGTTACAGTAAATCAATTTTTTTTAATGAAGAGATGTCAATACAAGTAAGAACAATAATTCAAGAACACAAACAAGGACATCAAAGCTCAGAGCAAAGAAATGTCAGAACAGAAATCATGGATCAAGTTAAAGAAAACCTAATAACAGGAAAACCAAATATTCTTAGGAATGGTTAAACTTCTAGAAAAAGGGAACAATCAATAAACCCTATTAATCATATTCCTTTTGATAGATTGTCTTATGATGTAGTTCAAGTGTAAAAAGGGAACAATCAATATACCCTATTAATCATATTCCTTTTGATAGATTGTCTTATGATGTAGTTCAAGTGTATATAGATCAAGATTTGGGGAAATACATATGATATCCAGAACTGAGATGTAGTGGTATCAGGTCTATTGAGCTCAATCTGCATGAGTTAAGGATGAATTAGTGAATTTCTTTTCATTAAGGTTGATTCTTGAGAAGAACAAGCGAATTTAATTTGGACCTTTACCTTGAAGGATGAAGATGACAAAAGTGTTGAGCTGAAGAAGTCTTCACCGAGTCGAATTTATGGTGCTCGTGAGATCTTTGAATCCTCAAATGGATACCGCTCAAGTTCGAGGAAGTTCTTCCATGTTTACTTTGAAGAAATAAGGACTACCGGAGCTCCATCGACGACCAGTGATGTGCTGTAATGAGCTCTACAAAGATAGCTTGTTGTTGATGGTGTTTTGGTTTGGGATTGAGTCACTTTTGAACCCAGGTCTTTTATGTTGAACCATTTTTTCAATAAATGGGCCTCACCCATATTTAATTTAAAAAATATGATAGTTTTTACAGCAACTATGATACTTGATGTAGCAATTGTTGAAGTTGTTGCATCAATTGTGATACTTATTGCAACAATAGTTGAAGTTGTTGCAGCAACTACTTTAGTTATTGCAACAACTATCGTAGTTATTGCAGCGATTTCTATAGTTGTTTGAATTGTCATAACAATTTTAACAATTGTTTGAGTTGTTGCATCAATCGCTGAAATCATTATAACAACTTTAGCAGAGCTGTTGCGACAACTTCAACAGTTATTTAATTTGCTGATAGAAAGTGAGATAATGAAAAATCGATAATGGAGAGGGTGTTTATGGGAGTAGGGGAGGTGTTGGTGTTGGTTGTGACAAAATGAGAAGGTGGTGATTGTTGTAGCGACTGCGGTGGAGGAGAAGGAGGAGGTAGTAATGATCGTGGTGGTGGACTAGGAAGAAGATGAAGAAGTGGTGGTGGTGGTGGAAGAGGAAGAGGAAGAGGAGAAGGAAATGGTAATGATGGAGGAAGAAGATAAAGAAGTGGTGGTGGAGGAGGAAGAAGAGGAGAAGATGGTAATAATGGAGGAAGAAGAGGGAGAAATGGTGATGGTGAAGGAAGAAGAGGAAGTGGTGGTGGTGGTGGTGATGACAACGGCAATAGAAGGGGAGGGGACGACGGCGGCAGAAGGGTGGGGAGGGGACGACGGCGGCAAAAGGGTGGGGAGGGGGAGGGGAGAGGGGTGGGATGGGGAAGATAGAGTCTTTGTGTAAATAATAAAATTTAATGATTTTAAAATTAGTGTCATCAACACTAATCTTAAAATTATCACATTTACCCAATAAAAGACTTGTCTCACTTTTTCTTAGTTTTGAAACTTTTTTCTCATCCTTAATTACTCTTTTCGGGTAATAAAATCCCACTAAATTAGAATGTGTAACAGAAAAATAGGTAAATGTTGTAAAACTTAAGAACAAAAGAACAATATAAAGATGAAGAGAAGAAGAATATAAGACAAGAGGAACAATACAATATAACTTTCTTTCTTTCAAGTATTCACCAAATCTTCAAGAGTATACAATATGAACCCTTATGCCTCTATTTATATTGTAACATAGATGCATACAAAAGGTTAGTCATAAACATGACATTAACATGAATATGATGGAGGAGGTTATGGAAGTGAAAGGTTACAAGAATAATGGTTATAAAGTTGAAGGTTATGGTTATCTTCATAATGGAGGAAAGTAATGGAGATAATGGGTGAGAGTAACTTCTTGGTGTAATGGACATCCACACTATAATATTTTATAACACTCCCTCTTGAATGTCCATAGATAATATGTCTCGTTAAAACCTTATTAGGAAAAAATCCTGTGGGAAAAAATCCTAGTGAAGGAAAAAGAGTACACATATCTTTTAATACGCTTAGAATGTTGCCTCGTTAAAAACTTTACAAGAAAACTCAATTGGGATAAAACCATGGTTAAGGAAAAGAGTACAACGTGTATTTTTCTCCCCCTGATAAAAACTTTACTTGATATCTCGGAGATGATGCATTCCAATCTTATATCACAACTTCTCAAATATTGATGTTGGCAATCCTTAGTGAATAAGTTTACAAGATTTTCACTTGAATAGGTCTTTGAACGTAAATCTCACCATTTTGTTGAAGATCATTGTGAAAAAGACTTTTGATGAAATATGTTTTGTCCGATCTCCTTTGATTATATCATCCCTTCAATTGAGCTATATATTATTTTCGTATATGGTGGCTGGAATATCCTTTTCAAAAGAAAATCACATATTTTCTAAATATGATAGATCATGATTCCAACCAAACACACTCCCAACTTAATTCATAGATAAATATTATTTCTGCATGATTTGAAGAAGTGGTTACTAATGTGATTCTTTGAATTTCATTGTTGTGTCTCCATATGTAAATAATAGTCTATTTGTGATCGAGCTTTATGCAGATCAAATAAATATTCTCTATCTACATAATCAAATTATTTCTGACTCGGGGATTGATCATTTTAATTTTATTGAAGCTCGTCTTTTCTTCTGAAAGAAAATCACACATCTTCTGAAAGAAAATCACACATCTTCTATGTGTTGAGTCACTTGCTTTGTTAGTTTCTTGTCATAACTTGAATAATGATAATATGACAATCCTTTCACATAACTTTCGTTATGTATATCAAATAATCTTCTAGCATTTGCATAACCAGCAATCTGTAACTGCACCAATTGCACTAATACATGACATTTTAAATCATTTTCATGAGATCAAAAGATTCTTTCTTTGTGTTAAGCAGTCTCAAAATCATTGGGTACTCAATGGAATTGCTTTAAGACCTTTTAAATCCTTCAAGGATTTTCATATAACCTTCATAGTCTAGTTAGAAATAATAATCATTCATTATGCATATTCAAGTATTTCATCTATTGCCACACTGAAACAAGTTTAATTGCATCCACCACTGAAGAGTATATCTTCATTTAATAATGTCAGTATTTTTACGAAAACCCTTTATGCCCCGAGGCACAAACTGCACTTTATATCTTACGGTTATACTTTTGCACAATGATTCATTTGTACTACTCTGACATTATATTTTGATCTATGAACTATAAGCTCAAAAACATCACTTTTCTAAGTGAAACAAAATATACTTGAATAGTGTCAATTATTTTTCTGTCCACACTATATGACAGATTCAAATTTAAGATCCTCGTAACCATTTATAGCGTTGAGTGTTACTTCATATCAAAGATACCGTCAACGGTCATTCTGATATCGATTCCAATACGATATAACTTATCGAGATCTCTTCATTTTTCATCATTTTCAGGTACCTAAACCTTTGTCAAGGTTTTATGAAGTGTTATGTCTTAGTGCTCTTTCAAAGCACTTACCTCATTATCATGATCATTTTGATAATTTGTTCCTCTCCTTCCTCAAGGAGTTTTACGTTTGGAATCGATTGGTCTATCACGCTTCTGGCATACCATAGACTCTGTCCTTCAAGGACTATTTATTAGAGCATTTGCAGCTTAATTAAAATATTGGGTCAGCAAATACATCTGATAAATTATTTGCAACATTTTGCAAATGAATTATCTCTTGAACTTCAAGTTCACATTTTTTTAACGAGGATCTAGATAATTCACCCCACACATAATTTTCAGCTGCTAAACATATCTCCCCCTAATGTTAGGAAATCTAACATTTACCCCCCCAACCTCATTTGGGGATCCATCTTTGTGCGTGGTGGAAATAAAATCATATGTGCACACATCAAATTTTTAGATGGAAGTTATTTGGTTCCTGACCCTGAACCAATTGTGATGGGAGAATCTTGTTGGCTTGATGCATACATGTTAAATAAACTCATCTCATAGCAAATTTTATTTGAGAGATTTGTTCTCACAATCAATGGTCTAGCTATAATTGGAGACAAACAATTTCTGCTAAACCAATCAATATTATCAACATAATTTTATAGTTTGGAACTCTGCTCTTAATTTAACAATTTGAGCAAACAACGTTACAAAAACTAATTTGTAAATTGATACAAATACACATGTGAACATACCATAGATGCATCTATTAAATCATAATAGTAAGCGGTCCACATGACAGGTGAACGGGCCCATATTCACCTTTTTATATATTTCAAATAATTTCAGGGGATACAATCTCGACCTTAACTGGTACAATGATCATTTTATCATGAGAATTCTTGAAGAATCTTTTATTTCTTCAACATATAACCACACGAATTCTCAATTCTTTTGCATCACATTTGAACCAAAATGGTCAACTGGTTATGCCAACTGATATTTATTCTAGTAAACTTCTAGTTTTTTTTTTTTGCATGCGATTCCATCATCATGCCTATATTTGTATACAACAAACAAGAGAAAGGTGGGTAACATTTTATGTAAATATTCATAACCTGCTTTGATTGTAGTAATCTGAAGATATTTAATCTTTCAATAATTTACAGTTTCAATATAATAATTTTTTTTCAATTCCTTCGAAACTTAAAAAGTTTCTTTTGGGACTTACTACAACCTCAATATTATGAACTATTTTCATTTTTTGGATAGTAACAAATTAGTTCTTCCGAAACTCTTAATTAATTTTGTGTACTGCCACAAATTTCACAATGCCATTCTTATGGTGACCATCTCCTTCAAGGAGAAAATTATTATTATTGCCATGGTTAAAATTATTATATGCAAAACTTATTTCTTGACAACCAATGACAAATTTGTGTTGCCACACAACAACATTTATTTTGGTCATGACCACAACTTTTTTAGAAAAGAATTATTTATTTCTTTTGTCCTCCAATAGTTCATAATAAAACATACCACAATATTTGTGTAGTACTCAAAGTATATGACCAAAATGATCATTTATGTCAAAATATTTTTTTTCAATATCTCAAACCTCCCGTAGAGGTGAGATGTGACATTTATCCAACCATACATGAACATGTCCTTATTCATACGAACACAAGTCACATTCTCTTCAAGAAATGACCATAACCATTTGTACATGCTCCATAAGTTTTTATTAGCATACTTTGACATTATCAAATTTATTTGACCCACCTCAACATCACTTCAAAAGTACTAAATGTACTACCACTTTGTATTTCTTTATTTTAATAGAGGATTTACAAAACTTTCAAATTGAATTGCACCAACCCAATGTGCCCAATAACCTTTCATACCACTTTGATGGCCAAAATTTACCTTCACATTTGAAGGACCATCTTAAGAACACATAATGTTCTTCATTTTAATGACCACAATTGACCATTAATATTTTACCACACTCATATTCATACATTTAACCACTTGTCATTTACAGACACATTATATCCTGCTACCACATTCACATAAGAGAATGGAGTAAATCAATTGGACAAATTTCATGACTTTTATCAAGAGCATATTAATTTGCTCAGTCATCATTACATCGTCATTATATAATGTTGGGACTTGAACCCAACATCTTACCCATAAGAAGGCATTTTAGGTCATTATTTGTTGGACCCAACCCAACATTTTATTATCATGATGCATTAGGACTCTCACCCGATGTATTACCCTCTTGGTACGATAGGACTTGAATCCTTTGTCTTATATACCCTCAATCAATGACATAATAAGCAAATATAATAGGACTCACCATTGAGCCTTAAAATATTGTCACTTTGTGATTAACATGCACAAATAAATATAGAACAAAAGAAACACAATAAAAATATTCTCAATAAGACAAGAAATATAGAAGATGAAAGCAATAGAAATAGGGAGACAAGAGATGAGAGTTTTTCTTATTATTCCAAGTAAAATAAATTAAAACATTTTAATAATAGTCCCTCGCAATATTGTTATGAAGATTATCATAATTTATTAATCATTTTAAAATAACCACAAAACAAGCTTTGTTAGTACAAATAATAAATTAATAACTCAACAAGTAAATGTTTAGATAAAGAAAAATAAAGAGGTACAAAAGTAACCATTAATGATAATCCAATCAGTATGTACATGCCACATAACTCAATAACTTATCTTTTAATAAAACAAGATCATAAAGAACAATTTATTTACAAGTTATTAACTTACAAAACTAATTTTACTTTTTAAATATATAAGTGATCAAACTAAAAGTTTGCTCAAAGTAAATGCAACTTGCTGGACTCATGTGATTTTGAGATGGTAAGAAAACTAATGATGCATAATCAAAAGTAAAATATAAAATAGATTATATAGTAATTTACCTTGTTTCTGAGAGAAAAATAAATGCAAATATTTTTACCTTCTTTATATTTACTTTGCTTCAATCCTTCAATAGCAGAACAATCATGTTGATAACGTGTTGTAAAACTTAAGAACAAAAGAACAATATAAAGATGAAGATAAGAGGAACAATACAATATAACTTTCTTTCTTTCAAGCATTCACCAAATTTTCAAGTGTATACAATATGAACCTTTATGTCTCTATTTATAGTGTAACATAGAGGCAAACAAAAGGTTAGTCATAACATGACATTAACATAAATATAATGGAGAAAGTTATGAGAGTGAAAGGTTACAAGAATAATGGTTATAAAGTTCGAGGTTATGCAGGTTATGGTTATCTTCATAATGGAGGAAAATAATGGAGATAATGAGTGAGTAATTTCTTGGTGTAATGAACATCCACACTATTCGTTTAAATTTTATCAAGAATAGAGTATTAAAAGATTAAAGGGACCCATCCTATATAGAAGAAAAATACAACCACGTTCTGTTGTGAGCAGTTTATTAACAAAAAAGTTTATAGATCTACTGAAACAACAGGCTGAAAATTTTCTAAATGTTACAACGGAGCCTTACACTTACTGGATGCTAATAACCCGTCTCCTTTCTTTTATTTTATTTTTCAGTTGAAGCAGCACATGATAGCCCATTTTATACAGTGCACAACACATTTAATAGGAAACAAAATTTATAATATTACGACATACAATATTATTTAACAACTTCTCTAAATAAATTGTGTCAAAAGTAGAAACAAATTATCACATGATAATTTGATTAGAATCAGGCTCTCAGCTGCATCCAGACAGATTTCAATTTTCAACACAGGCTGGCCGGCCGAACCTTACTGGAAGAATGAAGATCCAATTATAAAGTGAAAGTTCTTCACAATGTACGACCAAAACTGGTTGGTTAAATTCACAATGTAGAAGCTTACGTTTTCTAGTTAGGCATATACTTTGATAATTGACCTGACATTCTGTATGGTAGGAGGAAGGAGGAAAGAAAGAAGAGCTCTATTTTCCTATCATCTTGGACATAAAATCTAACACTGGGCAGAGAGATGATTTCACTCTTTAACCTACATAAGAAATAACTAGAGTGATACGTCCTGCAGCAGTAAAAGAAACAAAGGACTCACTGCATTCTACACTTCTCCTTGCCTCACCACTTTCGACAAAAGATAGTTTTCTAGTGTCGTCAAAATTCATCAAGGGCTCAAAACCTTGGGAAATCATCAACACGAATTCTCCCTCTTAAATGTGGATGGACAAATGAACCATGGGAAGGGTTGATTATATCAGGGATGAGCAGAATTTAATGGTACATGTAAAGCATCAGCACACTCAATTGCGGTATGCATAAGTGGGTTCCATCTATCAAACACTATTCTGCCACCTCGACCAATCCTTCCACGAGAGTTGAATGTGCGTCCAGCTAGGCCATTTTCCATTGAAGAACCTGGAGGTGTGATACTTGCAGCTGCCAATTTTTCTGGATCAAGAGGTTTAGTAAACAGGAGAAGTGGCTCATTTGGATCCTACAGCAAACCAATAAGAGCAAAGTCTGGTAATTAGTTTAGTACTATGAGTGCATTAAGTTCGATGTATAGCATGTGCTTACATACAAAGGACAAGTAACTCATATGTGAATTTATGAATGATTAAAGAGGAGATTAAAAAGAATTATCAGAAGAGTAGGTAAGCACCAATTTGTGGAGCCATCCAGGTGGGACATGTCGTCGTTTCAACTCTCGCTCTTGCCTCATGCTTCCAGCAGACACCATCACTGGCTTTGAGTCAACGAAGGTAAGATTTGGCGAGACATCAAACTGAGCATGTGGACGGCTAATAGCAGCATCATCCGAGTCAACATATTCCTCCTCACTTGAACCAAACATACTTGGGAAGGAAGGAAATCCAGGAAGAGCCAACGTGTCCTCGAAAAGCTCAATTTCATTCTGGAAACCAAGAAACTTACTATTAATTCAGAATCAAAGTGCATTGCACATAAATGGCCTTAAAGCTTATACCAAAGAGCAAAGAACCAGTTATGGTGCTAAAAGATATTGAATTGAAGAGGTCATGGCTATATGGCAGTTGACAAAATGGCAGTTGGCTAAAAAAGATCTGTCCCACAATCAAAGATAGTACTTTCCATAAAGAGTTACCTCCACTTTTAACCTATCCAGAATGATTTATCACCAGCCCATTCGGCACAACCAACTTTTAATGGATTACAAAATGTTCTTTCCCGGTACTGTTTCAAAAAAAAAGTTCTTTTCCAGTACTGCAAATGGAGTTGATTCATAGCAGCATGTAATATAATTGACTCAATTTCATATAACTCAGAAAGCAATCATCATTAAAAAGAGAGTAGGCATACTCATAAAATGCTGTCTCCTGTTGTGACTTGTGAGTTGTGACGCAAAAGAAGTTATTTCATTGTGGATTGTCAAACAGCAATATCACTTCAGCAAGTAGGTATTACAAGCATAAAAGTTGCAAAGGAGAAAGAAGAAGATACCACACTCTACATACCTTGTGTTTCATTTGAAGTCTCTGAAGACTAACCTCACTCTCCACAACCTCTCGTTTCTTCTCCTCTCTCTGCATATAATTACATCAAAGGAGTTGAAAACTGCTGATAAGGTGATCAGAGAGATAGACTTTGTAAAGGTCTATAATTTCTTCATTTTGTGGTAACAAGCTTAGAACGATAAAAGTACATGCTATCCATATCTTCACATTGAAATTTTTTTGGCAAGTTTTCCACATTGCAGTCCATATATATTTAAAGCTAGGCCAAAGAGAGATGGCAAAAGAAGAGTGATGTGGCATCTCTCTTTGGCCAAGAATCCTATTTATCTTTTTCTCTTCTTTTTTTTTGACAATTTCTTCTATTTCTTCTTGTACAAAAATTTAATGTGTCAATTACTACTCCACTCATTCATATTTTTATAGTAAACTTAATGGTCTGTATTTTCACTACCCCACAACTTTTTATTACCATAACCCCTAAATGATTAATAGTCGTCTTAATGGCATCATTTGACATTCCATATGGTAGTGCTATAAATGGAGACACTAACAGACTTTGTTGCAAAAAGAAATGATCATATTAGTCAAGAATGTCACCCTCAAGTGTCACCCTTCTTGAGTATCAGATATAGCAATAGGCCTATCAGACATAGCAATAGGCCACAAGCAACCGGCTATAGTAGTGTAGACAGACAGATTTTAAAGAGGAGAAATCATATGAAATCGATTCCACCCAAAATAAGTACATTGCAAAACTTACAAGTAGCTTATGCAGTTTTGACATTGTTTGATTGTTTGCAATTTGTAATATATAGAAAATTATATAAAACCAACTCAGGAAAGTAGACAGGTAGCAGAGCAAAGTTTGCATATAAACTTGTGCAAAATTGTAATTCGTCAAATTGTTAACTTATTAGATTCATTAAATACTGCACTTTGTAACATATCATGCAATATGTTCTTAACAATTGTTGCTTATTTTCTCTCATAAATTAGTTGTTTCCTATTTTTTTCTTCATCTTATTTAAGCTAAGTTGCTCGGACTCTTCACTTTTGGTGCCGCACCCATGTCGACACAATGTGGGTGTGGGTGTCGATGTGGGATCCGTACCCGATCTGGGCAACTGGTTTTGGGTACTTTGACCAAATTCGAGGGACAAATTCTAGACAAATTCAATTACTTCTGTAATCAAAACAAAAACTAAGGTAAAATTGAAGAAAATGAAATACCTTGTATGTATAAATTTCTATTTTCACTCTCTTTCCTTTTATCTCCTTCCGGGATTCTCCTCTTGATCAATATTTTCTCCTCAAGTTTTCCACATAATATCTAATAATTTAGGTTTTATAGCTCTATTTTAGATATTAGAATTATTTTTAGCTGAATCCCGCACCCGTATCCATATATGGATTTGTATCCCCATATATTAAAATTTAGATCATAAAGGATCTAACCTGTAGATCCGCACCCGTTTCAGGCACCCGAGTCCGAGCAACTTGGTATTTAATAATTTCAAAATTTGTTCTTTCTAACTTGTGGTACTTATGTTATTCAAGAAGATTTTTTAATGTTACTACATAAGAGAACAAAGTTATTACTTAATGCCTTCCCTTTGTCCAATCAATCAGGAAAGCTAATTATCCATGGTTAAAATGGTGAGAGTGCTCTTGTGATGATGCAGATTAACTACAATCATTATTGCACAATCACATCGTTATTTATGAGCAAGAACCCCCCAAAAGGAAAATAAGCTTCCTTTTTAATTTTTTCATATGTAGCAAAACATGTATAATTCAATCGAGAAAAGAAGATTAATTGGACAAGTCATTGTGAGAGACGAGAATAACTCTTAACATTCAATTAATTTTAAATTTGGAAAAAATACAAGTATAGTTTAATCAATTTTCATTTTTTATTTTATTTTTGTATTTTGATTTTGTTTATTTCAAATACAAGGTATACATCCTTTCAAGAATAAGATTCCAACACAATTTAACCCAAACAAAGAAGTTGCAACATAAAAATTTAAAATTCATCTTACAAGGCTAATTAGGAGCTCGTCTTCCTAACGACTTTTTGTTGCTAATATTTAAAATTTAAAATTCATTCATATTTATAGTATAAACTTAGCTTCTTCATTATGGATAATAATAATTTAAGCATTTTTATTTGTGAAAATTAGTAAGTTTAAGATGAAAAAACAAATTGAAGTATATTCTTTAATATGGAAAATGTATATATTTTTTCACGACCACGTGAAACATGGGCTGTTTTACTAGTTATTCAGAAAGACAAACCTTAATGAGAGCCTCAAGAATGGTCTTTGATTGGTCAAGGCTGCGCCTAACCTGTAGAATATGAGACATACGATTTATACAATACAATTCAATTTAAAAAAGGAAGTCACATGCTAGAGGAAATCAAGTCAGGCAACAGCTTTTGTAACTTCGTTCATCATTGTTATATCACCGAGACAATCATCTTATATTTGAGAGAATTAATCTCAGATAAGCAAATGATGTCAGGTGTATGCACCAAAAACATTGGTATGAGTGACCTACAATTTGCAACTTAAATCCCACCATCTTAAAAAGATGTTCAAATTCATTTCTGAAAACAGGGAGGTTGAAACACAAAAAATCGCGATTATTCTGGTTTGGTGTTGCAATACCATGTTCATGCAGAAGTTGAAGATGGATTGGACAATAGTTACAACTAAAAGTACATAAACTGAAGGAAATGAGGGTGATAAAGAATGGCCACTTGGTTGTGCCAAAATTTTATAGTAAGGGTCACAAGCAGACTAAGAAAGATGCTGAGCAAGATCTGTGATGAAAGAGTGGCCTGGGCATGTTCATGCAGAAGTTGAAGATGGATTGGATGATAGTTACAACTAAAAGTACATAAAATGAAGGAAATGAGGGTAATAAAGAAAGGTCACTTGGTTGTGCAAAAAGTTGATAGTAAGGGTCACGAGCAGACTAAGAAAGATACTGAGCAAGATCTGTGACGAAAGAGTGGCCTGGGCCAATGAGCAGGGCAAGGACACGATAACACAACCACAAATGAAAGCCCTGTTGGTAATTTGTTTTTTTTTCTAGTTGTCAGCACGTGCAGAAGAAACGAATTGAGAACTCTAACTGTAATTCCCCACTCACCTGGCGAAGCTTTTCAAATGACTGCACATTGTTTTCCCTCCTTTGCATCTATGACAGAAAAAGGGAAGTAAAATAAATGCCTCATAAAAACTAATCATCAAGGCCGATGATTTAGCCAGAATATTTAAGGTCAAAGTAACCAAAGTCGCATACCCTCCTTGTGTGAAGTCTGTGAGCCTTCTCTCTTGGCCTAAATACATTATATGGATTGGTATCACTAACAGGTGGAGGAGGCTGCAAGAATGAAGGTAGAAAAAGCAATCAGAAACTCAGAATGTAATCACTTGTAACTGGTGGAGTCACAACACCAAATCTAAATACGATCATCTCTTACGAGGGTGCATATATAAAAAATCCACCAAAAATGAAATAAAGAAAAGGAACCTTAAACTTTTCAATAGGAAAGATATCACCAGTCATATGTTAAAAAAAAATTGTGCAAATAGGAGCGATGATGCAACAATATTTCATGTGAGAATTCTTGCACGAAAAAATTGATCAAACAGGAAAAAGCAAGACAGAAAAAATGAACAGTGAATGCAACATTGGAACTTTTAGAAACAACCAAAAACATTCTATTTGAAATATCTCACTCATCGTCAAGAATGAGGACAGGAGACTAAAGAAAGGGAATGTGTAGCATTAAGTGCTGAAGAAGCAAAAATACCAAATTCTAATTTCTAAGGAGCTTCACTGATAGATTTTAGTATTTTCTTCTACAAGTATGGCCAAAAATTAGACACCATTAATATTATTGCATGATATGAGTGCAGCTTTCTCTTCTAATGGAAGAGAGTAACTTCCCAAAATAACATGCAGAAAATCTCTTTTAGTGCTTGAAAGATATGTTGAAATTAATATGAAGCGATGAAAGAAAACAACATCAATAGAAGAATATGGTCATGGCTTCAGTTGATGCTTATTGAAGGCCCAAAAAAATCAAAGAGAACCAGTAAAGTTGTTTGATATAGCCAGGCAAACTGAGAATAAAATGACAAGCACTGAGGTATACCTGTCATAAGAGGAAATTAATTTAACATACAAGAAGACTAAATTCTGGAAAAACTCAGATAGACGTAGAAGAGAAGAGAAGAGAAGAGAAGGCCAAAACAAAAAGAGGGAATAAATTGGTTTATGCAAATTTTCTTGGTACTTATTGAAATTAATAAGAATGTAAATTCAAGGAGCTACATTCCCTATTTATTTCCTTCTTCATTCCTATTAATCCAGCTCCCGAGTATACATTTTCAAGAGAAGAAGTGTAACTGAACTAGCAGATAGAGATTATATATATTATCTAGCATGACAATCAAATCACAACGAATTCAAAAACTATTAAGGCCAAAAAGAGATTTAAAATCACCAGTGAAAAGAGTGTTAGATTATTTACTAACATAAATTCAAAAATGGAAATCTCTGACTTAAGAGGCTAACTAACTCAAGATCTCTTTACTATTTCTTCTGGATGAGTCTGTCAGAAGAATAAAATTCAAATGATAAAACCATCAGAGAAAATTCGGGGAAGGGAACCTTGTCCATATGTTTTCTACAGAACAAACTAATGAGTTATGGAACACAAAGAAGATTGCTTGATAAACCATATATGTACTATGTGTAACCCCAATGCAATCATTTATATCTGGATTACAATACAGAAATTAAAACTTGACCTGCAAACGCCGAAGAATAGGCTTCTGCCACCGTTCCCGCTGGTAGACAAGAAATGTGAATTCCAAGAAAAAGAGATGTGTGAGATTCATCTTTAACATACCAAATTACTAAAAATCTAGCAATGCTGATAATAAAAAAGAAAACATCATAACACCAATTAATTAGTCAAGCACTTGAAGTCCATTGCATTTTGGTACATAACTGAACAATGATTGAGATATCAAGAAACTTATCACCGTGCATATCAAGTCCAGTATATTTAAAAATGAATAGGAAGTTCCTTTTTTTTTAAAAGAAGGAAAATAGGAGGCACAAGCTATCCCAGACACCACAGCTATCAAAAAACAAAAAATAGGAAGTCTTGCATCAAGTCATATAACCACATACAATTTTTTTTGGAACTTCTATTTTATTTTATTTTTTTTAACTTAAACACCATACAATTTGTTTAATAGATGTTTTGAACAATAATCCTTAGGCCTATATATATCCAGTAAATGAGGTCTTCTTTCTATCAGAATGAATTACCTAATAGAAGCCACATATCCGTTCACAACCATTTAAGATACATAGTTTCAGCCATCCCAAACGATCCAAACTGAAATTTTTTGTCCAAAAAGGATTGCATTAGCACCTATTGTGTATAGCTGCTGATACAAACATGATCTGAAATTTGACAGGATAGGTTCATCTGTAGACTTACTGATTACAATTGCCACTAATGATCATACTAGTATAAGAATAAGTGGAGAGGAACTTCATAGATGTCTGTTGTATCATGTATGCATACAGATATCAGTTTCATTACCAACTATAATAATCCCTCCAACTGGAATCCCATTCACTTTTTCTTCATCAAATTACACAACATAAAATGATGTTAAATCACAGTATCACACAGCATAAATTGGTGACGAATAGGTACCTTGTCTTTCCAGTAAGTATAAATTGACTGGAAAATTCCATATTTGATTGTTAGAGATTGCAATGCCTAGATTTCAGGAAAAGAAGGAAAGGTCAACCATTAGACTCAACGCAAGCCAACTCTCTTTAGAAAATAGGTAAAACTACTGAATTACAACACTCAGAGAAGCAATTCAATCTCACAAAAGAAAACCAGTCATGACATCTGAAATTAAGATCACGCAAGAAGCAGAAAACTCTTGTACATTTTATGTGTTTATAACTGAACAAATTAAAATATACCACCACCCCCAAATAATGTTGCCTCCATACCTAAAAAATGCATATATTCAATACATAGACATAAGTTGCAGACTGATGCTTCTCAGTCAAACAGTAATTTTCAGACATCTCCTACAAAAGATGTTGTCCCTTTCTATTGAACTGATACAACGCATACCAGAACAAGGAAATTTTCAATTTGACAGTAAAAAATGCCAAAGATGGCCAATGAGCTCAAACTTTCTTTACATGATACGTCCTTTGAGTTTAACACGATTTCTGTCTTAAAACTGATATCACCTCTTCAGGTCCTTAACTGAGAATTTTAGAAGTTAACAGTAATCTTCATGTTAATTAAAATTAGAACCTATCTCTTTACTTACCAAATATTTGGAAGTATAAGAAGTCCATCATGTATAAGAATCGAACTCTTTGGTCTCAAAGTAACCCTTCTTCAATTAAAGACCAGAAGCTACACATAATTATCATTGGATTTTGGTAGTTCTCCATAGAAGAAAACAATTGACCATTGGGGATACCACAACATCGGTGACTTTCTGCATCTGTGCAATATAATTGCATCCATAATTCAACAGCTTTATGTGAAGGCTTTTTTTCACGATTACATAAAAGAGCAGGAAAACAATGGACCAAACAACCAAAAGAGACACTAGCTGGCACTAGAAAACTTATAGCACATAATGACTCCTTTGAATATTCCTCCCATGCATCCCTTGAGATCATTTAGTTCATCGGATCACTTAGTCAAGAAACAAAAGCAGAAGGACAATCCTTCGGGGTGGCCTAGTGGTTTGGGCTTGGGACTTCCATGTTGGAGGTCTCAAGTTCGAAACTCCTTGCCAGCGAAAGCAAGGGGTTTGCCTTCTGGGTTGAGCTCGTCGCATCAGGCTTGCCTAGTGCGCGTTACCTCTCCTATGTGGTTTGTGAGCTATTGCATAGGAGCGGGAGTTTTACCCTGTACGCACCCGAAGGGTAGCGGCTGCGGGTTTCCCTTGTCATAAAAAAACAGAAGGACTACAAAAAGGAAGAAATTGTTTTGGTTCTTCTTCTGATCATTCAACACATTGCCTCTAAGAATTCTGTTGTAATTTTGCAGACTAACGTCAGAGTTAAACTAAATAATGAACATAGGTTCTCTACAAAGTCCACATTAACAACAAAAAGATGAAACTTATTACCAAACCAACAGTATCAACTACTCGAAAGGATCCTTTTAAATAACAAAGCAACAAAAAGTCAAAAGTAAAACCAGCAAACGAAACATATTAAGCAGAGACATTTTCACCTCAACAGAAGCATCGAAACTTAGAAGCACCGGGATAGGTGAGTTAAGAGTAGGAGTAATCACTCCTGCTCTTTCTCGGGCCTTGTGATCTAAAACCTCTAATTTGTGCAGAATGGTCTCCAACCTATATCAGGCAAAAAGTAATGTCTGAATAAGCAAATCCAAAATTCAAATCATGAACAAGGTTTATATAATTGGATAGTAACAAGATGAAGATAATGTATAATTAGAGAAAATCCTGTGGATGAAAGAAAAATATTTGAAGCAAAATACAGAATAACAATGAGATAATGAAGGAGGAGAGCAGTGTGAGGGAATAGGGCATAGCAGTCTGACTGAGTTGGAGAGCAACAAGGAAAACAGAAGTGCTCAAAAAAATGCTGGTCTGTTAGTTAGTCAACTGTAGGAGAACTTGTAACGATAAACTAAGGAAAGAAAGCATTCTATGCTGCTAGAGCTAATGAAACTAAGTAAAGTGAAACGAGACAGTGACAAACAAGTTTTTGGTATATAAGAAATTGTACCTCACATGAGGTTGAAATCAGGTTAGAAAATGGATGGGCTAGTTAATATGGACTGTCAGACAATACGCAGAAGACGCTTGATCAAGGTAAGGTCAAGGTAGGTAATCTAAGAAGATCCCAAAAATTAATGAGCTTTTTCTCTAAACATCCATGTCATATAACATGTCCCTGTATTATGATCACCTTCGCCTGCGCAAGCTAAACCTCCAGAGCCATGTAAGGATTCCAGAAGAACGGCTTGAGCTTCAATGTGGTTCAAAGCATCAAAAGTGAAGTCAGGTTTCCATTATTGAAGCACACCGGAGCACTTCAGACAACACTGGCAAGATCAGAGAGAGGCACTTCCCCTAAAATTGGGCTGTCATTATTTATTAGCAACTATCTATGTAGCACTTCGATTGGCTAATATATAGCTTAAGAAGTTGTAATATGAGTATATAATGGAATCATTCAATCTCCTCTTTTTTATAAATGGGATGGTGAAGTCCTGGTAAACTTGTTTACACCTAGACTAATTTTACCGGGGATCTGCTACCTCCCACCAGCACAGGCACCGTTAGCTCTACCAATCAAGGCTTGGCATATGAGAAGATATCACCTATTGTTTTTGTCTTCGCTAATATTTGAACCTGTTCTTCCCACTTTATTGACCACCAGGCCACACCCTTGGGTGCAGAATCATTCTATCTCCTTATTTTTCTTAAATTTTGATTTCTAGGTTGCCTAAGCTTTGGTGTCGTGGTCACATGTAGTGCCGATGAGTTATACAGCTTAAAATGAAATCTGCACCAGAAATATCCATAATCCTTTCTTTTTTTGGTTTTAGATGACCATAAACCATTAACTTTGGATGGGTTTTAGCAGGTCTTAATTCTTCTCTTTTTTTTGTAAGATTAGCATGTCTTACTTCTTTTGACAGAATGAATAGTTGCAAGTACTAGAATTCACCATATCCACAGAAGTGCAACAATTAATCCAGTAAATACTACTAGTAAAAAAATAATTAAACAGTGCAATCAAGAAAATGGGAAGACCAACTACCAGGAGAAACAGATAGTAATCAGTAATCATTCAAAAGTACATTAATGAGGTAAGAATGAAAACAAGACTGCCACCAACCAATTAAACAGACAATGAACACAACACATTATACATGTAGGAGTACAGTAAGATTTTTACTTTTCAGCTGGAAGAGCCTTTCTCTCTCTGTTTAGGTCTTGAAGCCAATCTTCATCCTCATTGTCGAGATCGTACTCAACAAATTCTCCAATCTCGGCTCGGGCTATAGTTAATTTAACAAAATTTCAGTAAGTTCTTTTTTAAGATGAAGAATAAACAGCATATAGTAAGGTTCAGAAGTTACTATCAACTTTGAAGAAAATCAAATACTAGTCATGTTCCTCGCATACCTCCTCTAGCATGTATATAAGATGTTGGCTGAGCAAAAGTGCGTGAATAATCTCTTTCATATGTATCCACCACCACATACTCGGGTATAGGTATTTCAGGAATAAACTTCTTGCTAGAAGTGTGTTGTACCTAAGGAATAAATATTTCCAGCACAATCAATTTAGCAACAAATACAACCTATCCAGATATCAAACCTAAATTCCACATCTTATTCTGCACCATAAACTTCACAGTTTCGAAAATATTCTATGATTCTAGTAGACAACTTCCGGTGGAGTTTAAAGCAAGAACAGTTTCCTTATAATGCAAAAACCAAAAATGTTAAGATCTCTTGATACAAATTTTAAAAACGATAAAAAGAAAGATAAGTAGACTTCTGAAAGTAAGTTGATGGCATCTAAGATAAGTAGACTTATGATCTCCTATTTTAATTAGAGACCAGCAGAAGCGAAAGGGAAACAATACATAAAATGATTTTCCCATGAAAACAGAGTTTCAAGTAAGAATTAGAAATAGGAACAATTCAAACACCATATCAGAAGCTAATCTAAAAACCACTAAGTCCATAGTATGCATCTCTTAAGAAACTTGGAAAACGTCTCTAGTATGATACTATAATGAATGGATTACCTCCTCTTTTTTTGGATATGTTCACTAATTTGCTTAAGAAAACCAGAACCCTCCTCTATGTTCAACCATTAACAGTATAAAGTTGTCAACTTGAGCTAACAAGATAAGTACACCACACCAATAGAAGCCCTCAAACACAGAGTCTTACAAGCTTCAGATTACCTTTCTTGAGCATCATG
This sequence comes from Solanum chiquidenum, assembly GCA_029582725.1. Taxonomy (NCBI): domain Eukaryota; kingdom Viridiplantae; phylum Streptophyta; class Magnoliopsida; order Solanales; family Solanaceae; genus Solanum; species Solanum chiquidenum. The sequence goes on from JAJOOS010015144.1 coordinate 22,523, forward strand.
ACTTATTTTATCATGAATTTGTGCAAGAAAAATTGTTTTGAGCATTCTTTTATAAATGTCGTAAAAAATCTGACTTTAGTTCAAGACAAAGAAACTGAGTTGCAGGGTATGCATTATACTTCCAATAATAGGGAAAACAAAATACCAAAAAGACATTGCCCAACACTCTGCATAGGCGATTCTCAAGACAATTAATTCCCCTTTGTTTAACCAAAGCATGTAAATTACATTCGTACATACACTTTAGTTAAGAAGTTATTCATGGCGCCAAATCCAAAACATTGAATTATTATGGTTATTGACAGTAAATTTTCAGCAAATAGAGATCACTTACCACTAGGCTAAAAATTGCACAGAACGTATGAAGAACCCAACGCTCATTTTTGCATCTTTTTAATACCTAAATGTCTGCATGATCTTTCTCAATATTGAGGAAGAAAATGAAGACCTAAACAGTCATTTCATCTGCATACTCAATTATATCGCTCTAGAGCTTCGTGTTCTACTAACGCTAAACATACACATATCAAACCATGCAACATTAACAATCAAATAGGAACAGGAATGCAGTAGATTATCAAACTTGAGTTCAGCAAACCTCAATATCTGCCGCTTCGGCAGCGAGACGAATGATTTGATTGCGGGTATTGGACTGTGAATCATCATCTTCAAAATCCTTTACAGATTTTACAATAGGTAACTTCTTGTGAATGTCAAGTGGACGTGGCCTAAATGAGAGTCTACTCATTATCACGTCAACTCATTATCCAGACAAATAATGAAAACTTGTTTTTTTTTCTCTTTTTGCCAGCTTCCGCTGTGCATTACCACAAACAAATGAACTCGAAATTAGTGCAAAATAGAACACAGTTAAGAAATAAACTGTCAGGTCATCTCAGAATTCCAACGAGTCGACTTTGACTACCTAGTCACCATTTCAATTCGAATACAACGGTCGAATTTACCTGTTCCCAAGGCGGACTTGCTGAAAACCTATCGGTCGAAATTTAGCACAGGAGAAGAGGTGTTACGTTCAGGGATGGTAATCGACGACGTAGATATTTTGAACGGGTAATCGCCGGAGAAGAAAGGAGATCGGTTGCCTCCGGCCGGTTAGGGCTTTTATAGGGGCTTTTGATTGGATGAGATATCGGTTAACCCGACAAGTTGAGAAGCAGACCTGGACCAATACTCCGTATATTTTGTTGGCTTTTGCATTTTTATAAGTAAAAAATACATTTAATTACATCTCATCCCTATATTTTTTCAAATTATAAAAATTATTTATAAGTAAATCTGTGAATACATAGCTCATAGATTCTGAATAATACATTACTCCTTAATAGGATATATCCGAGAGAGGATAAAGACGTATCCGAGGAAGATTTTTGTAATTTTTTAAAACGATAAGGAATTTTAGAAATTATGGTAAAATAAGATGTATATTTATATATTTTTTCATTTTTAGAAACACTATTGATTTATGTAAATTGGATTATTAGGTTAACAGATTTTAAACGATTTTGTAAATGTTTTTATTAGATTACCAATTTGATTTCCGATAACTCAATAAGATATTATTAAATTATTATTTTACCTCTAAATATATAATAGTGACTTTAACATTTTATCAATTCTATTTTTCTAAATTTAGTATTATTTCAATCGTAAGCAAAACAAATTAGCTTTTCTATTGCGATACCTTTTTTCTTCTCTCCACAAATTAGTGTTACCTTCTATATTCTCAATTTTATATTTGATTGTGAAGGACAACCAATTAATGTTGTTTCCACGATTTATTGTATGAGTTTTTAGAACGAATTTAAACAATTTTGTCTTAAACAAAATTGATTAATATAGAAATTTATGTTGCACTTCTATTCGTGCTATTATTTTTATTTTATTAACATTGTGTATGTATAATTATATGAGTACTTTCTTATCGATTAAATCAAAAATCAGACGGTTAAGAGGTCAAAATTGATAATAAATAACTAATTGATTTGATTATCAATTTAACGTGTTCACACATTGAAAATCAATAATATATAATATTGAACGGAACCAATCGATGCGTACCCTAATCCTACATCTAACAATGTATATAAATGTATGTGAAAAAACATCAATCATTGTTATGCTATAATGAGTTGTGTGGTTTAAAGGATGGAATAAATAATGTTATTTCGTAGATTGTGAGGTATTTTATGAGATTAGTTATTCCATCATATATGAATTAATTTTATGTCATCTTGGAAGTATAAATAATAGAATACATAATTCAGCACTAACTAATTCTCATAGTAAATTTCACTTCTTTAAAAAAAAACATAAAAACATGGCTTATATCAAGTTCTAAAAACTAGCAAAAATATTTATACGTTTGACATAAAATTATCATATTTGTAGTGAACTAAATAATACATTATCTAAAATCACAACATGATATTTTAATAAAATAAAATACTAATATCACAATTACTAGTTACTATAATTTGTCAAATTATAATTAGTTATGAAGATCCACTAATGAAAAAATAAATAATAACAACGACAGTAACTAACTATTTTTTAATATAATTTTTTTACATTTTACGGACAATCTTTTCATGATATTTTCATGTTAGATGACCAAAAGGATAAATAAGAATTGGTTGGGAACATAAACAGATGAATCATTTCTTTTATGAAATATAAAAGTTTGTAGTAAGTTTTAGGGATAATGTATAAGTAGAGTTGTCAAAAAGGGCAGCCCAACCCCACCCGGTCCAAGTCTCGCGAGCCAAGAAATTTGATGGGCTAGGGCAGGCCGACCCTTTATTTAGAAGGGCTTGAAAATGCTCAACCTGACCCAACCCTAGAAGGGTCGTGGGCTGGGGCGGGCTCGCCCTTCTTTTTTTTTCTTTTGAAACTTACAAGTCTATAACAACAAGAAAATGAGAAGATTTCAAATCAAATATGACAAACAACAGTATTGTTTCAATAAACTAGCAAAAAATCCAGTGTGATTAGAATGTATCTAGGATACTAGATACGTGTATCTGGTGTGATATATCCCAGATGCGCGAGCAAGATAAGAAAATGGTGAATCCATTTGGATAGCGAGATAAGAGAGTGGTGAGATGGGAGAGAAGCGAGGGCACGAAATTTGTCTATGTATCCTAGATACATGCGAATCCATTTGAATAGAGTGTATCTAGAACAAATTACACCTAACTTTGAATCCACATATCCCAAGATACATGCATCTAGATGCACCAAAATTTAATAAGATTTGTAATATTACATAGCATACATCTAAGTAATTAGCTCATACACTAGTGAGATTTCTCTAAGTTACCCTTAAATAAATAGTTTTGGCCCCATGGATCGACCCCGACCCGGCCCCAGTCAAGCCTCAAGGGGCAAGGACTTATGAGCCCTAGTTTTAAATGGGCTTGAAAAATCCTATCCCAACCCTACCCCAATAACCGTTTGGCTCGGCTCGACCCAATGGGCTAAGCCCATTTTGACGTGTAACACCTCGTATGCTAGAACAGACCAAATTGCAGATTTCAGGTGTTGAAGGTCGCACCCACGGGCACCATCCACGGACCGTAGAAGGACCCATGGTTCGTTCTGCTGATCAGTGGTCCGCGACTGCAACCTTTCCCCAAAACTCCCCAAAAAAATCGTTTAAGGGTCAGCCTAGTCGATGGTCGATGGTCCAAGGTCGTAGGTCAGACCCTCAGCTTCTAGCTCCCAGGCATGATCGATGGTAGACCAGTACGGACCGTCAGTCGATCGACGGTCCGTCGGTCCCACCGTCAGTGATCCCGACAGCTTTTAAGTCAGGAGTCTGTTGGTTTTTTTCTTATGCGTTGGACCCCTAAACTACGTCGTTTAACCCCTAAACTACGTAGTTTTGCTCAGTTTTAGCCTAGTAAACAAACTAGAACTTATCTAAGTCAGATCATCCATCAAAACTTAGAAAATTAAAACGTAGAGATTTCAATGGGATTTCACTAGTGGGTTCCTTTCGCCCATTAGGTCCCTAGTGTTGACACCCAATTTTGGCCCGCTACGATAAGAATTAACTTTTGAGCTTCTTAATTTTCAAACAATTTGAAATAATTGGTTTTATGAAAAACTCAAAATATTTCTCATGTTTTCAAAATGATTTTATTTATCTATATGATATTTAAATGACTAATGTGTTTATATATGCACATATATTAAAATAGTTTGTTTCATAAGTAGTTGAAAATCGTCACAAAAAAGATTTATACTTGTAAGTTAAATATTTTATTAATTCAGTTAGTCTTAATTATAATTATACTTTTAAGACAATTAGTTTAATTATTTTATGATTAAGATCGATTATTTTATTTCGTTAAGATTAAGAAGCTCATAAATTAATTATATTAGTTCATCTTATTTCGAATTATAACCGAAGTTCCTAATTATTTCTTTTGGTTACTTCTTCAATTTGTTTGGCTAAATTTTTAATTAATCTTATTTTTGCCAAATCTAACATTTCATTTCCAACCCATTTGAGACAACCATTTTGGGCCCTCCTCTTGCCACCTTCCAGCAGCCCACTCCCTTAACTCCTTCTAATTTCCAACAACAACTGATCCAGCCCACTTTTAATACCCTTGACCCGGCCCATTTACGCTCAACAAGAAGACAAGGCAACGTTGCTTTCCAGAAGGTTAACATCACCAGCAAGACGCGTCAAAAATACACGGCGAGACCAAACGACGTCTTCTCGTTTGACTCGAAACACAATCCCAACGTCTCCTTCAACAGGCTGGTACATTTTGGTACAACTTTTCTGTGTCTCCAGCTGCTATTTTCGTCCTTAGAGTTGTGGGATGAGGCCACGTCGAGCTCCAAGGACGATGGGAATCGATCCAGCCGTCCATCCTCCATTCCTTTTCCAGAATGGAGTTGAAATTTCAGAAAAAGCTTGTTTTCCCTTAATGGTGTAAGATTTTGGAGGATTTTGAATTTTGAGTGGGGCCCTTTCCTACCCAGATTTTGGATCCGTTTCCCCCATTCCGAACCCTATTCTCCCTCTATATGTTACTTGTTGTTCGCTGAGAGAGGGGGGCAATTTTTTTTATTTAGCGAAATTCAAAGAACGACTTGAGCAAAAAGAGGCAAAATACATACTAAATATATTAAGAAAGCAAAGAGGATAGTACATTTCTAGCCTAAGTTTTCCTCTGTTCTATTTTGCTGCCGGCGTTCCCTCCACGTTCGGTTGGGGTTGAGGTTCTGTTCGAGCCCGCTGTTCTTTGCTTGTGTTTCGTGTTTTGTGTGGAAGAAGCTGCTACTCCTCATCTCATTTCGGTCTCGGTCGTTGCTCGTCAAAAGGTATACAACTCTCTCGTTTATTTAGGTTCCAGTAGATGTCTGAGATTTAAGTTGTGTTATATATTGGTGTGGTTCGATTGTTTGTGTATAAGTGATAAGAGGTTGATCCATGGTTTGCTGTCGTTCTCATTTTTTTTTCCTCTCGACTTTCATAGCTTTTCGAAACACTTCTTTAATTTAGTTTATTCTCTTGAATCTGTATTATTGCTCGTTGTTCGGCTTCATATCCTTCACTCTTTCACCTCAAATTGAATGAATGAATTGAGACGTCCACTTTTGGAGTTCATGTATTGCATTTTTCTGCCCGTTTAATTGATTTCGTGGGTTCCAAAATGACATTTCTTTAGTTTGATTTTTTTTTTTTTGTTTTGTTTCGGGAATATGTCACTAAATCAGTTTGCTCTTAATCATATGTTGCTTTGTCTTCGAATATCGAATCTTTATGGTTTGTTTTGAGTCTGGAAGTTCATGCCCTTGAAGTGTTAATTTCATTCAGTGTTGTCTCTTGTCATTTTACTCTCCGAATCATCCCTGTATTGTTCTGCTTTCAGCCTTTATATCAAAATCAGCTCGTAATGTTAAGTCCCTAATTTGTTAATCGCTTTATCATTTCGTTGATGGGTAGATGTATTAGTATAGCGCTAAAGCGTGCCTATTCTTCCTCATATTCTTTCATTTATTTGTAGGCATTAAAATCTCTTTTCCATTCTTGTATGAAAATTATGATTCCTATGCCTTACCTTTCGAATATTATTATGATGATTAGCGTATGTCGAAGTATTTAGATTTTTTATTTTTTTTAGAATTACATAGCTTGTTTCACTGTTTGGTTTAGTCATAAGAAAGCATGTGATGTATTTTTCTATTTTGTTTGGAGTCACTGTTAATTTAAAAAGAGGGGAAAATATTAGTTTATTTATATTGGTCATTGTGTCAAACTAATGTATAATAATTATTATTATTATTATTTTATTATTATTTTTTCTTCCTTGAATAAAAAATGCGGTAGTATATCAATTTTAGAATGCAGTAGTATATAAATATTAAAGTATGGTAGTATGTAAATATCAAAGTATGGTAGTACGTAATTATTAAAATATGGTGGTATGTAAATATTAAAATATGGTAGTAGCTAAATATTAGAATATGGTAGTACGTAAATTTTAGAATATGGTAGCATATAAATTATGTTTTGTTTGATTCTTACTTACTAATTTTTATTTTTGTGTTTGCATGTGAAATCCGTTCGAGTTCACTATGAACTCCATTTGGGTTTATACCCCTTGCATTTCGGGAGAGCCATAAAGGCCCAAATTCCCTTTCCGAGTCAGCCAGCCTATTAAAAGTTGACGAACAGGTCCCGAAGTCGAAAGAAGCAAGAGATCGAGAAATTGAAAGATTGGGCCTTTTCTTGATTCCGAAATTGTATTTTGTTTTTTGGGGTCTAAGCCCATTTAGTTATTATATTTATTATTCTTGTTAGAATTTAGGACAGGTACAAAAATGGGCGAGAGTTGGGCCAAAAACCATAGAACGAGAATGGGCCCGAACACTGGTCCAGGCGGATAGAAACCAGATTTGGGCCCTAACTCTCTTTCTCTCTTTATTTTATTGTGCTCATTTGCTTACGAGTATTTGTCGTTAGTCTTAAGGTCAAAAATTCAAATCCCCAAAAGACACTCATTTTGAATAATCGCTTAACGAAATTATTCCTCTTTCACTTGACTTAAAAATAAATAAATAATAAATGAATAAGTTTTTTTTATATACTTCACTTAGATAATATTCATTATTTTTAAAATGATCTCAACTATAAAAATAGTTTAGTTTTGCAATTCGAGTTAAGTTAAAATTATTTTAGCCAAATAGTTAATCGTCGGATAACCACATTAGTGGACATTCTAGGTGCCTTAAAAACCTTCCTAGAATGTTAATAAGGATCTCGAACCCTTTTTAAGTTTTCAATAGATTCACTGTTTTAGTCTTTTGAAAACAACAATTTTCTTAATTTTTCTTTAAAAAAAAATTTTAAGTGGCGACTCTTAAACCAGTCCAAATATATATTTTAAATAAAACACCTAGAATTCAGTCAGATTCTTGATTCCCTTAATATTATCTAGACTTAGGGTTTCTAGAATTTTAGTGGATCATTATGTTAGTTGGTTTAATGTTCCTAATCAGATTATCATGATTTTAGTATGGTTTTTCGTAGATACCTTTTTAAATTCAGAACCCTAGCTATGTAGTTCTTTTAGTTCATGAATTACACATGCTAGGTCAGATATTTCAGTTATACATGCCTCAAAATTAAATGTTTCATTATCAGTATATAAATGTTGCATTTTCAGTTAGCATGTCAGTATTTTGAGTTATCCAGTACTACATAACTTCAGTCATAACTTGTTAACTACTTAATCAATTGGGAGAAGGTTAATACCGAGCGAACTAGGGTCAGTCACCCTCAAGTCCCAGAACTACGTGCCTCGTAGGTTGTAAGTCCCCTCCGTGGGCATCATTTTAGTGATCACGCCAGCATGCCTCTATACCTCTAGCAGGGTATGTTGGGTCCTCTCGATGGGGCGTATACATCGGACTCCACATTTAGCTCATGTGGTTTTATGTCGGTTATTAGTAGCTCCCACAGTTCAGTCAGATCCTATTGCATTGACCATGCTATTAGTATAGTTCAGTATTCAGTCTCAGCATGTTATAAACTTGGTAGTTGCATTCAGTTTAGTCATGTTCGGTATTTTTAGTATCCTTATCATGTTCATATTATATCATTGCTTTATTGCTTGTTCAATTCTGTTATTGTTCAACTTTATTCTATCATGCATACTCACTACCTTTCAAGTACTGACGCATACTCTGCACTACATCTTCTCGTGATGTAGGTTCAGGTCCTCAGCAGTCAGATCACACATAGATCGGTTTCCGATCTTTAGTTCAGCAGCATCAGTGATGAGTCCTCATTCTTCGAGGACAATTGACGTGTTATTTTTCCATTTTAGTCTTAGTTTCAGTTTTTGCTAGATTTAGCTGGGGCATGTCCCAACACTTCTAGTCAGTTTAGAGGCTTATTTCAGACATAGTTAGATTTAGCTATAGTGTTAGAGTTTGACTTTTCATTTGCATTCAAACTCTCAGTTTTCATATATTCAAATTTAGTATATGGGTATTCCCCATCGTTTCAAATTATTTATATGATTTAGCTTCCGCACAATATTTATTGATTCTGTTTGCTTTAGTATGCTTATGATATTTCAGCAGGGTTAGCTTGGGGTCACTCGTGATCCTAGATCCATTGTCCACATCCTGGGGGTTGCTTCGGGGCGTGACCTGACGACTCTATGTATAAGTACCCTCAAAACTATGATCGAGATCTCAGCTACAGATCTTAACTTAATTATGGTCATATTACCCCCCTCCCCCTCCGAACTCATTTTTTCATATTTTCATGCACCTTTTGTGCTGACATGACACCTTCAACCAGGTAAGTTGGTTGTATTTGTACACACGCGTCTATCACGTCAGTAATTTTTTTTTTAAAATCTTCCTATTTTCTTTATTTTGTATTTAAATTAAGCATATTTTTTATGATTTTTTTTTTACCTTTTATTTAAATTTTTTTTTTTCCCTTCATTCATTGTTTTTTGCTCTTTTATTTTTTTATTGATTTTATTTACTTTGTTATTTTTTTGTCTTTTCTTTTTATTTGATTTCAAATTTTATTCCAAATGCCTCGTATTTAAAAATAAGTTAATTTAGAATGGATATCAAAATAAGTGAAGAAAATCAAATAAAACATAAAATAAATTAAAACGTTAAAATTAAAGGATACTTTTAATTAATTATTTTTTTAAAAAAATACACATACTTTAAATAGAAAGAAATATAAAATAATTAAAATATATATGAGTTTTAATATCAATAATTATGTGTACTAACTAATTATAAAATTACCAATTAAAAAAGGACATGTGTCCAATTTTTCACTCATTACTTGCCTTCAACCCTCTATGTCAAGTTATCTTTTAGGGTGTAGTTATTTCATTTTAAAGTTTAGGGGTAATAGAATCCTAATTAAGTTAAGGTGTATCGTTGAAATTTCGATTATAGTTCAAGGGTACTTATGCATATCCCTAAGTTTTATAATTTTAAAAAAATCAATAACTATATTTTGATCCAAAAACAAGTTTTCAGTAGATTTTGAATTTTTGAAATTAGATTTTAAAATTTCACAAAAGTAGATAAGGTTACTTAGTACCATAAAAAAATGAGTTCATCAAAATGGTCATTTATATATGTAACTAGTAAAATTATCCATGCGATTTAATATCACGAAATTTATAAAATAATACTTAAAACCTATCAGACATTAAAACTAAAATACTATATTATCTTACATACAAGATTATGTAGTAATACACATTAATAATGTAAATGAAAATGAAAATTATTACATCTTCTCATTTAGCCTTAATAACATAAGCATATTTATATAAATTAATGATTGTAAAAATACATACCAGGATCTGTAACATAAGCAATAGTGTCAGCGAGCCACTCAACATGAGCAAAATATACAAATATTTAATTGGGAAGAAGAAGAGGAGGAGGAGGAGGTTCGAAGTTTTTGTTGTGTTAAAATGAGAGGAAATTCCTCTATTTATAGACAACAAATGGTAGTGTGAACAAATGTTTATTGTGCCTTATCAAAAAGGCTACAACTATTTGAAAAAGTTGCAACACTTCATTAAAGTCGCAACTTTTCATAAAAGTCACAACTCTTCATTAAAGTCGCAACTTTTCATAAAAGTCACAACTTTTCATGAAAGGGAAGACTAATTTTGTAAATAAATAAATTAAAAGGGAATTTTGATTTGCGGTGGCGCCACATAGACGGGCCTAAGGTTCTCTTTTATATATATATATGATATGATATGTCAATACTGATATTGTATAAATAATGTATAATCATGTAACAAAATTATCATTAGCTATATATTGATAAAAAAAACAAGTTTTTAGTAGTAGATTTTGGATTTTTGGAAAATGATTTTTAAAATTTCAAAAAAAAAAGGTTCATCAAAATGGTTATATATATATATATATATAATGTATCGATATCAATATTGAATAAATAATATATAATCATGTATATACATTATTTATACATTGCAGACCAATGTCTTTTCGATTGCAACCAACTCAAATATGGTCTAAACAATTCCAAGATTTAGATGTATATTGTTAACAACATATACATGCTTAATAATAGTATAATTTTCGAGAATTAATAATAAACTCTGTATGTTTAATTAACTAAATATTAATTGCATATAGTGATGTTGAAGGGTGTTGATAGTAGAATCATTATTTTCTTCATTGTCCATTTATAACAAAAATATGCTCATCATGAAGAAAATGAAGTCCAGGTGTTTGATAAAAGTCGTCCGGTCTGTTTTGGCAGTATTGACTGCTCTTTGAATCTCCTCAAAAGAACAAAGCTGCGAGGCCAACTGATTTTTGGTCAACCAGAACGAGAGAGGATAAATCTAGTGCTATTGATCAACTATATGTTTTTTATAAATTCATTTGAAATAGCAAAAATGGCTTACAACTTTGTCACCGGTGAATGGTTACTATAATACAAGGATGGTGAACATGGATAATTTGTTTGAATATTGTTGTTGCAAGAGAATATAACTGTATATGGGATGGTTATGCTCTCAGTTTTTGTAGCTATTATGTTATGTTGCAGACGATATTGTTGCCAATCTGTGTTTAAAACAGAATTACTGATTTGAATAAACTTTGCAGAAACACGAAGTAACCAAAGTTTAATAGAACAGTAAGAATAGATGAACAGAAATTAATTAACAAAGTAAAATCTGAAACAAACGTACCACTATATGGAAAAACAGAATCAGGAAAAAGATCAAGCCCACTGAATACACAGTGTCCCCTTAAGGAAATTATTCCCCTCTAGTATCCGAGGTTTGATTTGGAATATGTCCTCCCAGGATAGAATGATCTCAATCACCAACGTATTG